>KZ538224.1:382453-395717 GCA_000934665.2 Catajapyx aquilonaris | reverse complement strand
CAATTAGGCCAGTCTATTTTGTTAAACGGTTTTGATAAGTATCGGCATCACGTGATTGATTGATCGGCCGTGAGAAGAGGCAGCTCCACATTCCTCGAAGCACGAATGGGGGCTTTTTTTTGTACAATTTTTTGGGTTCCAAACCTGTACTTAAAAGCACACCAAAAGTGAAGAGGAGGATGGGAAGACTGTTCGATTCCGCCCCAAATCTAGGTTAAGATGACAGCGTTCAAATCCAAGCGAAAAAGGGAAGGCGGATCAAGTCACACTAAAAAGCTGTTTCTCAATTTTCAAATGGGAGGAACCGATCTCCAACACGGCAAATTTACAACCGAAATTTAGCACGAATCGAGCTGATTTGCATTTTTTTTGTAAATTGCAGGAATTAACTTGAAGCAAATTTTAGAACTAAAAATATCCCACGCTCTTTCACCCCACCCAACAACTTGTCAGATTGTTTTTTTTACTATCCTGAATGTAAATGTTTGCTCAGTATAAACTAGTTTAAAATCGTGCAAATGTAGCTTCAAGCCTCTGAAAAATTCGGGGTCCAAAATTTTCAGCTTCAAACAGCTCCGCGGTTATCCGACCGGCGTGGGATAATCCATGTCAGGAAATAGCATACACATGTATGGCTTTGATAAAGCGTGGTATCTACATAATAAAAATCTGGGCTCCAATTTGCGACAATGCTCGAGCCCTGCGGATGAGTCTCCCATGAGCTGGGGTGGGGGTATTAACATTTGCATCAAGCTCTTGTCAAATGTCAGCTCAATTTGACAAAGTTCTCGCGGGACATGATCCTGTCGGTGTTCATCGAAGCGTACGTTTGGCGCAGGAATTTGCGAGCTAATTGCCAAAGCTTAAAATTCGCCAAGTGCGCAGGTGACGCTTTTTTGTACAAAAAATGGACCGGTCCAATAGCAAGTTTAAAATTTGTGTCACGCTCTTTTCTGATTTAAGTTTAAAAAAAAAATATCGGAGGAGAAAACAGGTAAAATGATTTATTCTCTGAAAACACGCACTGTTCTTTTAGATTTAAATTCACGGGACAGACTGGTCCAAAAACGCAACGGTTGAGTTACGAAACTGTAAGGAAAAGTTAGCGATGTGTTCTCCAAACTTTTTTTTTTTGAGAGTGGAAGCGAAGGCCAGACTGGAAGTGACCATCGAAACTTTTTTTTCAGCTAATGGTATATTGTCTCTTCTAGTGCAAAAGTTCGCTCGGAAATGGCCTTCCAGTTTTTATGTGTCCGCAACTTTATTTTGGGCGAGCTTCACAACAAACACCTTCGAGTAAACAGTGCTTAAAAGTTTACGCAAACTTTTACAACAAAAAAAGAATATCATGACAGAATTTTGCACCTTCCTACAAACAATTCACGCCTTTCGCAATCCGGTTTCTCGCGAAAAAGCCGGTCGCAATAAAAATGTCTGATTAGTTAACGAGTCAGTAGCCTGACTCATAATATGCACATAACTTGGTTTTTTACTCGTCTTCTCTTAACCGGACCCGAAGTCAATACGCTGGCACTGTTTTACACTCTAGACATGATTGGAGAGACGCCAGACCTTGCAAAAAAAGCGGGCATGCAAATTGCAGGGATTAATTGCGCGACGGAGGAGTCAAGAGGGCGCTGCCAACCAGGTTAACAATTCAATCTAGCCTCAAATTGGCACAAAGTCAGGCCGCAACACTTGACATCACTCGCTGCCGGGAGACTGGATGTTTTCAAAAATGATCCATGGCAAAGGGCGATGGGGAACATGTCTCCTGAAGCTCACCGCATCCGTTGCTATGGAATGGCATCCAGCTTTGAATGTTGTTGATTAGTCAACGGGCTGGTAGATAATTATGTCGAGTGTCATCGATGTGCCTCAACTTGGCAAGACTGCCCAGGCTGTCCGCGTAGTACCATATCCCCTACATAGATGGCGCTGGATAGTGGTATTATACATGCACCTGATGGCTCACCCTGGACAAACACAGGCACGGACTATATCCAATTGTATAGCATCACCCCTCCTCCTGAGAGAACGTCTCCCCATTGCAATCTGTCTGTCTCGTACAACTATTGGGTTGGACCATCCAAAATGTTTCTTCGGTTTTTGGTCTACTCCCCCCTCCCTGAATCAGTGTGGGGGAGTAGACGAAGGGATGCTAGACACGTTTCTGAGAACTCGACTCCGTCCGAGGCGCGGCGCCTGTAATTAGTTGGAGGGACTAATAGATCCAGGGGCGTGGGTTAAATTTGCACGACTCGCTTTTTAGGGAATGGGAAGGGAAGAGGAGGAGAGGGGGAACGGTTACACGCCTTATTTTATGGTAGATTTGGGTCAAAATGGCGGTGGAGACAAGGGGAGGCCCACCCAACGATTGAATATTCAAGTCTCGAGACTCAGGGTGATTTTCGACCAATTTTTGAGCAGTGATCAGTCGCTGCTATACCGGAGACCAAAACAACGGCGATTTTAACGACCTGCTGCGTGATTTTTGACCTGTTCACAATCGCTGCTTCTGGATATTATCACACATCACGGTGATTTCAACGACCTGTTATCTGTATGGCTCGGTATGGCTACTTGATACCATAAAATAATCGCAATTTTATCGATTTTTGACACGCTATCACTGGAAACAAAAATAACGGCAATTTAACGACTTGCTGCGTTATTTTTGACCCATTATCAGTCGCTGCTACTTGAGATCATAAAATAACGGCGATTTTTAACGAGCTATGCGATTTTTGACCCGCTATTACGCTTCTGGCAGAATTCCGTCTCTCCCTTTTTTTTCGAGACTGGCACGTCCACAGCTTCGGGAATGGTGGTGTTCCCCCCGATTGCTGGCTCCATTATGTGAAGCCCGCGTAACTGACCGATGGCCGGTCATTGGGATGGCCAGGCCGCCATTTCCCGATACCGGTCTAATGGTGGGGAGGCTGGCGCTGTTTCCCCTGCAGAAAATTCAATTTTCTCTCCTCCGTTCTCTCTCTCTCTCTATTCTTCCCTCCCTCCCCTTCCAAATGGTTCCATGAGCCTATATATTTGTGAGAAGTGCGTGAGTGCGTGCGGGGGCGATGTTATGGGTTTCACGACAAAAGGGGAATGGCTACCCGGGCTAGGCGTCTTGGATAACGGAAGTGTTAGGTGTTTGCCCGTGAAATGAAGGGTGGGCGAGATGATTTTTCCAAACGGGGCCATTGTTGGATTTATGCTGGCCATTGGAAACTTTCCCACCCGATAGCAACGGGGCTCTATAGACGCCTAGAAAATGGACCTGAAAACATGTCACAGCACCGAGTTAATAGATATGGTTGCTTCCACAGTCGGTGACACCAGTGTATGTCCCTGCGAGCAGCAGATGGTGTTGTGATGAATTCGACTCAGGAATGAGCTGGAAATTCATTCCGTTTTTCCCTCTTCCTCCTGGGGTCTCCCAGGCTCAGCTGGAGAGACCCGGCCACCAAAGTCCGAATTCAATTACGCACAATGGGGAAAGATAATCGAGCGATCCATCACCGCTCAACAGACGCCAGCCATTTTGACAAACAAGGAAGGAAGGAAGGAAGGAAGGAACCATGCCAGCCAAGTTATCAGTGCGAAGGAAACAAGCAGGGTGATTAATGCCAACCTAGTCTGGACTCCACCCCTGTCCAGCTAATATTCCTCCTATTTTCTATGAATCAATCTGAGAAAGCGACACGAGTTTACACACATGCCACGCCCTGTTGAGAAACATGTCTTTAATTGGGTCCTGTCAAACCGGGCCGGACTGGACGTCTCTACAAAAATGCGACATTTAGTGTGCTCCTCCAGATGGTGCTGCATACCTGCACAAGTCCGTTTCTTCCTTCTCACCATATAATCTCATTCCGAGCCCGAAATTCTCTGCCGGGTATTTTTCAAGGAGGCGGGGCCATTTATCAGTTGGGGCCCCCGCTAGATTTATATCTCCCGAGGCAATGTTTGTCTTCTCGATGCCGCTTTTGGGCGGAGGCCGCGGAATTTGGGGAATCTGGCGCCGTCACGCGGAGTCCTCCAAAAGGCTGCTGCAAGCACCAAGAAAGAGTAAGAAGAAGAAGAAGCCGGATTTCCGGTCATGGCTCCCTCCAATTGATTCCAACCCAATCTATCCAGGAGATTAAGTCATAGTCCTGTGATACCACGGACCATCTTGCCAACCTGGATGATGGATCTTTGGGGTTCATCAGCCCCCGATGCTGGAGACGACATTCTCTCTTCACTACTACGAGCAAATTCGGTGTACACTTGAGGGAAATAAACAGTCTCTTTCCCTTGTTATTTGGTTGGATTTGAGCATTTCCAGAATTCCTCCATTTTCCCACTGATTCTGCTGGTGGTTCTCGCCCCGTGCAAGTTCACACCGGATTCCCCTGGTGATTATATAACCCCCTAGTCTGGCACGGTCTGGCGCCCATTTCCAGAAACACTTTTGGGGCCTTGCCCGGAGTTAATGCTTGCTCCAGAGCAAACAGAATCGAGCGATGGGAACAATAAAAGTTGCCACGAACTTGCCCCGCGCGCGCGTTAAGAGCAATGGGCGTGCCTTCATCGTCCTCAACCTCCGACCATGTTTTTTTCTTCTTTTTGGTGGGATCAGGAGATCCTTCCAGGCGGAGATAAAATATGCCGGAAATCGTCAGATTCTTAGACCCGAAGAAGGTGGAGTGTAGAGTCACGACAAGGGTGATCCTGGGTGCCCAGCACAGAGGGGGTCAACGACCACAGAATTGAACCGGAAAAATCTCGTGTATTACTATGCACGACCTCTACTTGTCTGAGGTCTATACGCGGCTTTTGTAAAGAGAAAGAGAAAAAAGACAATATCCGATTCCCATCTCGGCTTCCACTTTTCCTTTTCGATTCCAATCTTGCAAAGACCCCTGCCCTCATCCAGGCCCTCAGGGTTTGGTTCCTCTTTCCCCCCTGAACTTTTTTGTGTCCTCGGGGTTTACCAGCCAATGAGACTCATTAGACAGCCAGTCCGAAGACAGGGCGAATATTGTGTGTTGTACAGGGTGTCACATTTCCCAATACCTCGAGAGGTGCATGTGGAGCCAAGTAGCTGTGGAGTCAAAAATTACCCTACGCCACCAATTTTGTTGCAGATTAATATGATTGTTTCTATTGGCTAATTTTTGGAGAACACATTCCCTCCGCTTTTGGACTATGGATCTGGCCTGTGCACCACCCTGTACATCCCCTCTGTCGGCTTTGTTGGCACTGATACGGACCTGACACGACTTAAAACCCTCCCTTCCCTCAGCCAGAGTATAAACAGAGGAGCTGCCATGTATTACTTATCCCTCTCTTTTAACGACTAGCCCAGCATATGTGGGGACAGTTCATAATCAAATCGTGGGGGAGCCGGGTCATCTGTGTAAACAAAACGACACGTGTGGGAGGGCCGCTTTCCCACGGGGATATCCATGTATGTGCCCGATTATTTAAGGCCACTGAAAATCGACCTCAAAGCGCCGGAGAAATCCGTCTCAAAGTTTATAGCGAAAACCTCTAATTCCTCCCACCCAGTTGAAGCACTTGCCAAAGAGGATTTACGCCCAAAAGCTGTAACCCTTGACTCTCAGGTCCACCGGTTGGCAACATTCGCAACCTTATCAGCCAGAAACTTCCTGCACCAGACATACTCTGAGAGAATCCCCCTTTTTCCTATCCCCAAAAACCAGAGACGGTAAAACCCTCTAATCCCAACCTCCCAATAAGCCTTTCGTATCTGTGCAGGTAAACTGCCTTATATTTCCAGATTTTGGTCTCTGCTGACCGCCCCTTGCAATCAGAAGGGATTTGGGAAACATCTTGTATAGCGCCCCTAGGATTTTCTATCTTCTCTTTTTGGTGGGCAATATAACAAGTGGAGCGACAGGCGAGAGATGGAACTTTCTGTGAAGGATCTGCTGCTAATTCTCCGTGGGAAAATCCAGGCTCTCATTTTGACAACTTTGAGTTAATCTAGAGGGACGAAATTCCCAACTTTCAGGGAAAAATTGGCACAAAGTAAGAACGCAGCCGAAATTCCAGACTGAGAATTTCAAAGTTCCGGTTTTTCGACGAATGCACGTGTATATGAAGAGTGCTATCCAATTACTACACGCCGCATATTTTTGCACTATCGGGGCCACCTTTTGAAGAGCTGCAGACTAGAATTCCGCGACTGTCGGTTTACTTTTCATCAGACAGAGATCAAAAAGGAAGCGGATGTTTTGCATGCGCCAAATTCTGCGAACTATTCAAAATGGTACTCACATTGCACTTTCTCCATCCTTCGATCGAGGCATGCTGCAAGTAAAAAACAGAACCTTTAATTAAAAATTGTTCGAGTCATAGATGCAGACTTGACCTTGGCCCCACTTAGACGGGCAATGACCAAGCGCATTCTGTAGCTCATTAAAGCTAGAGTGGTTTGTTTGTGAGCCGGGTCGAACTGCACTAAGGGCTGGCAGCGTGCTTTATCGCCTGCAACGAGACTTCTGGCGACTAGACACCCAAGATGGAGATTGGAAGCAATCCACAACTACTCTCCCTCCAACTCCCTCAAGGGGATATATAAGAAAACGAGAGTTCCCTTTTTTCTTCTTCTTCTTCTCCCCTTCCTTCCTGTTCCGGTCCGCTGGACACCCGGATCCGGAAAGTCCTTCCAGCACCGCCCGGAATACTCAGGGCCGATCGGGACCTATCGCCAAGATTCGACGGATTTTCGTCAGGTTGACAAATTGCCTCCTGCACCCTCCTACACACTCGGTCGACGTGGACTGAAACCACGATTTCTGCCTCTTGCTTTTGTTCGGTGAGGCCAAAACTAAGCTAGGCTATACTTTTTACTAAAGCGTGTTGGTGTAATCTGTATGGATTTTGGGTATCGCCAACCACACTGTCCGTATTGTGCGCCAAAGGCCAACGAACGTTATTGTGGCTGTGCCAATCTGCCATGGTAACCCGTTGCCATTTTTACCTAAACACATCCAAAACATGGCCATCTCACAGCCAAATAGCGTCCCCCTATAAAGCCGGCCTATTTTTTTCAAATGTGTGGGAAATGGTCAGAGGCTATTTTTGGCTCCTTTCCACACAGTGAGCCGCTGCTTAAAATATTGGTTAGTTCCTAAAGCGCGAGATCCTGGCAATAAATAGAACCTCTTTCTTTACGGCCCTTGCCCAGATTCTCACTCCTGATAAAGAGTAAAAGTCGTCCATGATTCCAGCAGTGGATATCTCCGGAATATCCCTCCCCTTCTCCTACTCTTGCCATAAGGAGAGACAGAGGGGGAGAAAAGGCAACCTGGGTCCTCAGAGTATCCTTTCCAGGGGACTCCCCGTAATGGAATGTCTTCTCAAATGAGCTCTTTGATTTGGCGCGCTGGGAGTTACAGAGAGAGAGAGAGAGTCCAGGTTGGTGGTGGTCGGAATAGATGGATAGATGCAGTTTTCTCTCTGATCTCTGATTCTCCGAGTTTTCCCCCCCTCCCCCCCGTATTGCCCGGAGAGGATTTTCCCTTTTTGGTCGCGTCCGGGCCAATCAGACGGAATCTCCTAAGCTGTCTTTCCGGAAGCTCGCCATCAGTCTTCTCCGGCCTCATGTCACAGGGAGCCCGTAAAAATCCGGGGCTCTAACTCTCAAAGGGTCACACAGTGTTGACATCAGAGCTCATCGCCAAAAGTGCCCCCCATAGTGGACCACGCGCGTAATTAAATGGCTACTAATTTGGACAGAAAGGGGACAGATAACAGTAGGTGATGAAAAAGGGTTGTTCGTACACAAGTGCGCATCAAGATGGCGCAGCAAGTGTTGGAATTACAATCATTATGAACGCACTGTAGGTAATGCGAACCCTGTCCTGAAGTTAGGGTTGGAGTTACATGCATGCGCTCAAACGTAGCTTTCATAACAGGAACTCTCCATAATTCCAAGACTAACGGCAACCTCATTGGTGGATGACTGCATATGCAAATTAGTCCATGCTGACGTCACATTTCTGCCTCAAAACCGCTGTATGATCCTAATACCCGGGTACTCAATTAATTAGCATAAACTGCACCGTTGCCAGGTACGATGTTATCGCGTTTATGGCGCGAACGTAAGCAACGGCAATCCTTGTTTACAGAATCGACTCAACCTCCCACACAGCTGCGCGCCAGCTCGTTTTAAATGGGCACTAAAATTGGGGGGTTAAGTCCAGTACCCTCACCCGAATTACCCGAAACCCGGCTAAAAAGAAAAGGCGGGGTCCTATCGCACAATCCATCAGAGGCAAAAGGTTGCAACCGGATCCGTTTACAACCCGACACCCTGGGTTTCAGAGGGTGGGTTGCGGGCTGCCTTTTCGAAGCCATCTGGTGTACCCGCGGGTACAGCTTCAGGAAATGGGCGTTTCAAAGCAGCAGCCTCAGCCTATGAAGAAGAAAATTCCTCGGCCCCTGCCATGTGCTGAGGGCCCCGAGGAGAAGTGGAGCTTCTGCCACCCTTGACTGTTAATTAGCGGCGGAACATACGGTCCGTCAGTGTATGTGACACGTGAACGACGCGTCAACCCACAGAGCGTTGAATAATGGCGCTCGTGTTGCGGCAGAGTGTCTCCATTCTGGCGGTCGTGATTCATTCATCAAGATGTGGGGGAAAGGACATCTTCAAAAAGTTTGCTAATAATGCGATCACTGCTACTGCTAAAAGAGCTGTTATCATCCACCTTATTATCGCACTCAGTTATCGCTCTGGGTGAAATTAGTTGCTAATCCCAACCATTATTTTGCGTTATGTTATTTTGTGTGTGACACACCATTATTTTTGAAAATGTCGCGTCACCAGAGTGTAACCCAGGCAGCGTAAAAAAGTCCAATTTGGTGGCCCTGCTTCGTCATGTATTTCAAAGAAGGGGGGGTCCATACATTATGCATGGTCTGAGGGGATGAACATAGGAAATATGGACAGTCACGTCTTGATGTATCCCCAGCACAACCAAGGTCGGATATTGAATTGAGACAACTAACTATAAATTCATGAATGACCCTCCAATGATTTGCTAGATATTTTTCTATACGGCCAGTTTTACCCCCCCGTATGTCACGGCCCGTCACATTGTCATCAACTCACCCCATGGTGAAATCAGATTTTTTCTTCTTCTTCTTTTTCAATTGTTGGGCATAGTAGCCCCCACCACCTATTGACATAGCCATAAACCAGGGATCCAGCCTTGCAGAAAAGCATCCCTGCATTTTCCGGGGCCCGATACACCAGCAGTAAATCGCTCGGGAAATCGAATTTTCCCTGGATAAATCCGGTGACCGCGGAATTTCCTATTCCCCCGCCTCCCACTCTCTCACTTTGGGGTTTTTCTCGCCTTCTCCAAAAGCGTTGGGCATGAAGCGTCCAGGCAACAGCGTGCAATCGCACGGAAGGAAAAGCGGACACATTTAAAGCTATAGCGGGACACGCTTCCCTCCCCTTCTCCCCCTTCCTTTTCCCCGCCTCGACTGTGAACTGTTGAAGCTGAGTTTGATCAACAACCCTGGCGGGGGAAGGGCCGTCTGATAAGGCGAGCTTGATAAGGACCCCAAACGCAGCAGGAGACCGATTCATCTTCGTCCCCTGCGCTCAACTGCTAAAGGCCAGCCCTTTCCATAAAATTTCCATCCAGAAGCCATCACATGCACCTGCATCCAAAGGGTTGAATACCAGGACACCCTGGACTTACGTAGCCTCGACTTACGCGGATCCGGACTTACGTTATAAAAATTCTGGTGGGCGCAAAAGAAATCTCGGAATCTACGGAACAAACTGGAACAAAACCACAGTGGCTCCAATTGATGTACAATTTGGATCGCTCCTTGGGCTTCAGTACAGTGCGGTCACCCTAACGCCACACAGATACACCAACACCTATTGAGCCGGGACCCGCCATACGGCACCTGGATCAAGTGTTGTGGTTTCGGAACATCGCATACAGTAAATACTCCAAGTTACGTAAACCTCGACTTTATTTAAGCCGGGGGCTTTTTGTACACTGCGAAGGCTATTTGTGTTCCGTTTTTTAAAACATCTGATTGACGTCACTTGGCCCCTGCATATTAATTTGGGCTAGAAATTGGCGTCCCACGCAAACAGGCCTTGTTTATTTGCGGGCCAACCAAACAAATGAAAAATCCCCGCAACGTCCCCCTCCGTACTTCAAACAAAATGAATGCCATAAAAACACCCTTGGCTCTCTCTCTCTCCCCCTCCCCATCCCTCCCTACCCTACCCTTCTCCACCCCCTACCCGCACTCACAACGTTACAGCGATGTAATCATCCATAATAACGCAGGCAACATGCGGCGAGGGCGACTTTCCATCCCTCATCTCATCTGCGACTAATATTGCATTCTGCCATCCAAATATGGAGTCCCGCACCACTGTATTAACTTGACTGGGAAGAGCGAGAGGGGTATTCCCCAACAAGTCATTCATATTCCTTGTCATTACGGGTAACAAGACTGGGCCAGCTGCGAAACTTGGGGGTATCCCCGGATTTTACGTGTCGTGGGGATTGGGGGGTGGAGGGAAACGCATTACGCAGAGTGTTTTGTAATCATCTAAGTCGAGTGCCAAGCCTTCTCCCCCACTGCCATCAACCCGCTCCCAAAAGTGGATGGTGTCAAACGCCACTCGAGCCCTGAATCAATCAATGGCATCGATCTCTGCTTGCACATTTCGCCATTTCACTATCAGATACGGCGTTTTTCCATATAACAGCTATCTTTGTTTCAAAATAGCTGTCAACAAAATTGCTGCGATCAGTAGCAGCTATATGTAAGCGCTATTCAGAAACAGCTGCTACAAATCGCCACGATATGGCTATTAAAAGTAGCAGATATTTCGTTTCCAAATAGCGTTTACGAAATAGCTTCTACTTGAGAACAGTTCCTGATCGCTGCGATTTTAAACAGCAGTAGCTATTAGCCAAAAATCACCACATTTTCCACACCTCCCCATCCGAGCAGGCTCTTAAATTTTAATTACGTAAAACCTCCGTCCCCTGCACACACCCCCACCCCCCCTCTTTTCAATTATTTACAGAAGCGAGATGAAAGTGCCATGGTAATCCGGGCGCCTAACCCGGGGCCGTGATGAAGCGAGGATAGCACATCATCCATTTCTTAACCCGATCGATCTATCTCTTTTTTTTGTGGGAGGAATAGAGGGAGGGGGTGAGGTTATATACACGTAGAAAGATCCATTGTGCGTTAGCTAAAGTGCCTGTGTTATTGGCTCATCACCCCGGGTGCTTACTAGGTTTCCACCGCATAACTGCTCAAACAGAGTTTCAAGCCGCAGTTGGGTGTAATCATATCGAATCACCCTGTAAAATGGGATGAACCAACAGGGCGAGGTGCAATTTTGACACGGCGTGAATACGTTACTTAACGACACATTTTTTTGTAAAATTATTCGAATTAACCACACTTGTACAATTATGGATATTATTAGTGTCGAAAGAGCGATGAATCAAAATTTGCACTCAGTATGACCACCTTATTCACTTGCTTTATGGCGGTCATACGTAGGGCATTTGGATTCGCTCTTTTGCCTCCATTGACTCGTGGCGCCACCAGTACGAGACCGTTAATGACCAGCACAGTACAACACATATCCGAGTAGTTCCTGTCTTGTCTGAATTGCAATCGGAGCCAAGGCACGCATCAAGGGGTGGAAAGGACGCCAGTTTCCGACTCCATCCTCCCATCCACCTTATCTGGAGCAGGCCAAGAAAACGAGGCTCCGTTGTGCTCTATCAGGTGCCATTTACACTCTCTGCAGGTAATTCCACTTTCAAGAAAACCCAAAGGCCCGCCAAACCATTAAAACAACGCCTCCCATTTGCTATAACCACAACTCACACCCAGCATGGCAACAACGGTGGAGGCATATCAACGCCTCTGTACTATATACCACCCCCTCCCTCCCTCCCTTCTCCTCCTCTTCCTTAATTACCCCACCGGCTTCCGGGAACGGGATTATTATGGAAAATAAATCTGGATCCATGCCGTTGTAAGGAGGCCACAGGCACCGGGGAGGAGGAGGATTTGCATGCATTTCCAATGTGGAGGAAGGATGCTGAAGGAAAACAGAACCTTGGAATGGGAAAAAATCTGCATCTCCAAAAAGGTTTGGAGAAACAATCGAGCCGATTGGGAACATCCAGTTGCTGATTGGCGTTTATATGCACACGTTTCCACCCCCTGCTGCATAATATCCTATTTGGATCACAAATGTCACAAAATTAGAATTTTCGGATATCTTTTTGAAACACCCTGTGGGATGCGTCCCCTAGGCGCTACTTAGGTGGTTCACAGCTAGTACACATCCGTACTGGTTGACTGGCTCCGATTGTTCTCCCTTCCTCCTCCACAGCCCTGAAGGAGCCCCAATTAAAGTACACCTATGAATATTCATAAAGGAGGGGAGAAGGTGGAGGAGTGAAGCTGCACGCACCGCTGCCTTTTCAGTTACATCCGACTCTATAGCTGCTTACATCCTCCGAGACTATAGGCGTCTCTCTCTCTCTCCCTGCAAGAACCACCACCAGCAATACAAGGCTTGGGCTAACCCCATAAACGGCCGATGGGCCCCACAAACTACAAACTTTCTGGAGGAAACTGCCACCTGTGCCCAGCAGACTCACCCCCCACCCACCACTTATTGATCTCAGGGATGCTCCACCCACACCTTCATCTCATGACTTGGAGCAGAAGAAGCAACAGGAAAATCGCGCTTTTTTAAAATATTAATACCAACCGCTGTTATTGGCGGCCCAATAGCGGCAGTGATTAGTACTGATTTTTCGATGCTGTGCGATTATTGGCCCCCACCTTCCACCACTGCCTTTAAATATTAATATCAATCGCTGTTATTGGCGGTCCGAAAATAGCAGTGATTAGTACTTTTCGCTATGTGCTATTTTGATTTACACTGCTATTTTGCGGTGATACGCAATTTTTGGCCCTCACCTGCCACCACAGGTCGCACGTTTTGGTGACAACTTACACCCTCCCCACCCACACACAATTCTTGCACAAACTGTGAGTTTTTGGTGGTAGGGAAAACGGGCAAACATGTCATGCTCCCGTCAGAGCAACCCCTCAAACTGCATTAGACTGCTAATGTAATTGGCATAATGCAATTTGCTCCAAGCCGCACCAACCAACGCTATCGATTCCCAGTGTATATGTGTTGCTCTCCCCCCCCCCC
>KZ538224.1:347049-376152 GCA_000934665.2 Catajapyx aquilonaris | reverse complement strand
TCTCTCTCTCTCTCTCTCTCTCTCTCTCTCTCTCTCTCACTCTGGGTATGTGTATAGACATCATGAAGGTATTTCCCCCTTGCTTCATTTTTGGGGGATGACGCATATATGCTTGCAGGGCATCGGAAATTCTCTTCTTCCCCGCTTGTCCCTTCACAAAAGGCGGGTTATGACGTTGGAATTGGAGTGGGCCAAGAACGATTACGAAGCCGGGTAGGGAGAAAAATTTTCGGTGGGGGGGAAAGAAAGAGAAAGAGGCGTGGTCCTAGGGAAGGCATCACAATGGAAGCCTAAATGTGTTCGCACCTCCTCAAGCTTATGCCCCTTCCCAGTTGAAGCAGAAGGGAAATAAAGTGGCCGGTGATGTTGCCTCGCTCACTGACGTTGATGAATCGGGCAATCGCTCAAGGGGCCCCGGGGCTCTGCGAAAATGCCCCTACCAGAAACTAATGCGTCCCTTCAGAACAGACGTCGATCCCTTTTTGGAACGCCCTGTACATACGACGTGCTGGGAAACATCCCACACCCTGAAACCCCAAGTAGGAGACGAGTGACTCGACCGACTTGGAATTATCAAGGGCTGGGCAAGTTCACAGTTCAAGAGGAACATCGCTGGTAATTCCAGCATCTTTTCTACGAAAACGAATTATGGAGCGTACCACCGGGCCATATATAAACTCTCGTTTATTTCTTGGACTCGGATGGTCCTGGCTCATGTGGTCCTAAGAGAAGATTAGAGGGACTGAGGGGAAGAAGTCCGAAGAATGTGCAACTTGGGATCATCACTTTCCTCCCCACAAGAGCGGTTAGTCGCAAGGGACTCCAGCTTGGTTTATGGTTTGCTAAGAGCTACGTTTGACGCTTATGGCACGTTATGTCGGCGCAATCTGTAAACGACCACAAGAAAAGAAGGAGAAAAAATATATATGTTATATCCACTCTCCGGAAATGACTTCCACTCATAAAGTATCATGCTAGTACAAACTCTAACGATGACTCGAACCGATCATAAATTGTGGGTAGGTACATGGCTTTTATCCGCTAAGTTGGAATGAACAGCTTACAAAAAGCCCCCTAAATACGAGTTCAGCTATCAATATTATGTTAAAATGTTTAATACCATACCAATAGTTTAAATGCCGAACTGAATTAATTCTAAATACCCTGCCAAAACCTGCAGCAGCTATTACCCTCCTTTTGGGCCCATTTCCTTGCACACTTTTTTTCTGTACAAAGAAATCGCGACACTTTTGGACTTTCGGTGTGGCAGCCCGCATAACGACGTCGAGCCCTGGCAAGTTTTGTGTACCATCGGATTTCCATACAAAGCTCGTTAAGCCCGGAAAACGAGGCCCCGCCTCCCACCTATTTGCAAAATGTTATTCCTCAGAAGGGAGGAAAAATACTAGGGAACAGAAGGAGACAGAAAAAAAGCGAAGATATTTCCGCGCATGTCCAACATATGCGTTTTATCCGTCCGGATTCCCATTCCGGAACCCTTTCACTTCATCCCTTTTTACCGCCGTAATCGCCTAAGTTATGGTGAACGGCCATCGAATTATGTGAGCGATATGCCCACAAAAAAATAGCCAGCTGATCTAATCCGTTATTTATGATAGGCTATACTGCTGGGTGGAAAAAGGAAGATCGGGAGGTCAGCTTGATCCGGATGGTCGAAAGGTCCCCGGGTAACGTCCCCCTGCTGCTAAATCTCCTCCGAGGGGGTGGGCCCTTTAATCCTGATAAAGGAGGCAGCCGTTTCGTGTGACAAAACCGTTGTCTCAAACACCTGGGGTCCACTAGCGTTTACACAGCATAAATCGTCCCCTCCAAACTGCTCTGCTGTAGAAGAGAAGGCGATCCGGTCACGGTCACGGTTGCGGTGCCAAACAAAACTTACTGGAAAAAGGTCGAAGCAAAACCCGCAAAATATCTCAAAGCACGTGTTGGGTGTGTGTTATTTAATTTCGGCCTTGCGTGTGTTAATCTCTCTGACCCAATCTAGCCAACACCTTCAAGATTACAGGACAGGTTCTTACCATCCGTCCGGTGTACACATCCTAGAGGCCGTTGCCATGCCAGCCAAATCGGGACAAACGTACAAACTTTGCCTTTTATAATGTGTAATTAGAAATGTCGAGGGTTTCCGTCCCTCTAAGTCGAATTGAAGGGGAACCCTCCCAGATGGCCAAGCCAAATCAATCATCCGGCCATGTCAGCAGGGCTGAACTTGACCTGTGTCCTTGTATCCTCCACTTCAGATACAAACCATGGTTGGCACGCACACATATCGATCCGGAAGCACTTCCGGATGTCTGGAAATATCTTGTACCAGGCAACCATCTCCCTAGAGTCAGAACCAGGCTTGAAACAGGATCCAAAGGTACCCTTGGGTTTGTTATGACTGCCAGCTTTTCCCATAGGCTTCTCTCCCCTTCCTAAACATGTAGCGAAAATCGCAGTTCCACATTTGACGCTTCAAACTCTCCCCCCTACTGTTTACAATAGAGGTCCGGACCCTGCCACACTATTTTTTTTTCGTTCGAAACTCACGCAGAGATGAACCCAACTTGGTCCTGACATGGAGGCTGCCCCGGGGCGATGCTAATTACAGCACCCCGGGGCCCGCAAAATCTGAAACTGACTTTGCATTGACATGCTGGTGAACCCAACTTCATATGCACCTGTCAGAAGCATCTGCCCCATGCAATCTGATCATTGATTTGGGTGCAGAGGATGGGGGGGAAAGCCAGCAGGAAACAAAAGAGAAGGGGAGAGACAAAAGATTGGAGGGGAGGACCACCAAAATTAATGGGCCAGCTTCGGAATTTCAGGATTCAACTCAATTCGTGACATGTCACGAAAAAAATTGTTCAGGACATGCCAGGCAATGCTTCCGAAATACAGAAGCTTGAAAATATAAGAGCATCTGGGCGTGGTCCATGTGCCAGTCCAAGCTCGACCTTTTTCTCCCCAAAAATGACGGGCAAATTGCACCTTATCCCACCCACTCGGCTCGGGTTAATTGAATTTTTTGGGGCCCCCCAGTTTTAATTTATGTAAGAAAAGAGGGTGGGTTTTTCCTTAACTGTTGCGGGACTGACAGCAGGTGTAACGGAGGACGACGGCTCTTGAGATTATCAGTTGGTGCGAAAGGCGTCGCCATAATTTCACCGATTAATTCCGGCGATGCGTCATTTTCTTTGCCGGCCACTCCTTTTATCACACCTTCGCATGCAAATCGCTCCACGGGAGTTGCTGAATTTATATCCCCCCCACACACGTTTGAGTAGGCAGATTGCGGACAAAACAAGAGCGGTACCATGCATGGGCAATGAAAGTCGCTCTTATTTTATGAGGCCTTGTGCAGCATTCACCTCCCAAAAATTTGTCCCAACTATATTTACCACGTGCGCTATAAAAACTTATGAAGAATGGCCCTGAGTCAGTGAGAGAGAGTGAGAGGAAGTGGGGCGTTGATTTACTTAGATAGGCTCGGTTTCCTGTCCTCTAAATATTTTACGCCTTCCCCAGCTGTTTATCAAAACTATTATTTTACAGCGTAAACAAAAATTTCTCTCGAGGCCAACGCGCGATTTGTTTGTCGCACATGGCAACTAGTTTCAGTTGCCATGGCCCACTATAATAGGCTTGGGGAGTTTTTCATTATAATACTTCAATATAGCTTTTTTTGTGTGTGGGGGGAGGATTTTTCCAAACGAGGGCCGCACATAATCACAGACGCAGGTAATCGCCACTCCGGTCGACTTAAAATATTAAGCCTCGCTCATGCCATCACACATGGTAGCACACTGCCAGGATTTTCAGAATCCGGATTCTCAAAAAAATTGGAATTATTTTTCACCCGCGGATGAAAAATAATTCATTTTTTTTTTTTTCAAATGAAAAGAGTCGAGTTTCACTGCGAACCATAGTGAATAATAGTTCAAATTGAACTGAAAATAAGTGATTGGCTACACTGTGCCTGCCAGACCAGTATATCCGGAGTTAGGCAGCGGTATGAATCAATATGAAACTGGGGCTATATGGATCACAATCCGCACACATGAGTGGCGTCGGGCACACACAAAGTCCGTTCCACCTGATGTTTCCAACTGCAGTGATCCACTTTGGAACCCAAAAAAAGTGTCACAAAAGTGTGGAGAACCGTCGCTTATAATATAATGATCTACATAACAATGTCCATGAAAGTGGCAGACTAATGAGAATCACCAGTTTTATTGGAGAGAAAAAATTCCCCCCTACTTGGTTCAGAAATGGAAAAATTACAACCGGTCCTTGATTCGATCCCCCATTTTTTCCCAACATGAGATTTTTCCCCCCCTGTCTCCCTCCCTGGAGCAGTCAATTTTGCTCCTATTTCTGCTCCGATGCCCGGAATGAACTAGTTGCCACACTTTTTTTCCCTATCCGGAACCCCACCCACCAAAAAAAGACCCTGACTCTCATAAGCTGTTATTTTCCAGGAAGAAGCTTCCACCTGACCTATTGATTTCTCCAGCTCTTTCCCGTGGGACTTGCACATTTTTATAACCTTCAGTGTGTGTGTGTGTCCAGGACCATTTTAGGTCATGTCCAGAATAATCAAGTGGGCGTCCGGATATTAGCGCACGTTCCATAAACAATGGCAAAATCCTGCGACACTCTCTGCCGTCACACGCTGAATTAATAACGTCCATTTAAGTGCTCCCAGGACATTTACCCCTTGATCCTTAAGTGGACAAAGTGCCTGACCTCTCCTAATGTTTCAACGTATGGTCGCAATTTTTTTTTGGCCAGAAATCGTAATTTTAGGCGACGTAACGTGATGATCAATATCATAGCCAGGTGCGGATCTAATTACTGCTGACAAGAGAGGGCTGTACAATTATTACAATGGCCGCATTACCGGTTATCTGGATGATATAAGCCCCATGAATCAGCCTGGAGGCCAAATGTAGAGGGAATTTAAAAAAAAATTGGGGCTGGTTCTCCAAAAAAATCGATTAATGTAATTTTGATGTACCACAGTATTTCCCTTCACTGCTAGGCATAGCGAGAGGGGACATAAAAGAGGGGATGAAATGTCCCCATGTGGTCAATTCTCACAAAGTTTCAAGCGCTTGAAATTTCATTTCCACACAAAAAAAGGTTACAATTCGCCAGCATTAACATTGCTAATATGAGGGAGCTGTAACTAATACTCCTTCATAACGGCGCTAATAACTTTGGCAATAAAAACATGATTTGTGCGATCTAGCACCGCGAACTTCTTCAAAGGAAGAAACGGCACAATTATTTTAATTAAAATTTCGGGTATGATTTATATATCCAAACCCAGCTTGCTCCCATAGTTAACTTGTAAAAATACATTGTTGTAGTCTCTGAGCGGCCTTTGATCAATTATTTAATCTCATAGTTTTGCAAAGTTTGGAAATTACAGCTCCAGCTGCCGAGTACACTGTGCAATAAGATCCAATTTCATCCCATTTAGTATGCGTTCCATAACAATAAAATATTAACAGCTACTGCTATACTGCTATTTTTAAAAAGTAGCAGTTGCCTGGCTTCTTTCTGAAGCTTGAGCCAACTTTCGCAATTAATCCAGCACAGGCAAAGTCCAAAGTGAAACATTTACTTAACCAGGATCAATCTCCCAAGAAACTTTTGCCAGAAAAAAATGGGGCTGGCTTCGTCATGCATTGTTGATCCAGCCCAAAGTTTGCCACCGCGCCAAACTGACGTTAACCGTTTGAAAATTTCATCGTCTTCTTCAGAACCGACAAAAGTTCATCCCGTGTCCTTTTCCCCGGAAGAAGAAAGAGGTTCTTCCCACACCTTGAAATTTTTACATGGTTTCAAAGGGAAACGCCTTTGGATCTTCAGCATGGCCAAAGGGTACAGAAGATCTTTGGGGGTGTATACCATACAACGGGCCTGTTGTTGTGTGCCCAAGGCCTAATCAATTACAAGAAAAAACTTGGCAACGGGCAAGCCACACAAAAGAGTTATGGCCCAAATACAAGCCTGATTACTAGTCACCTCATTAAGAGACCCCGGGTCCTCTCACACCATTCTCTACGTGCCAGTCAACATCGTCCATCATGTCCACTCATCCGCCCTTTTTTACTTTGAACTTTGAAAAAAAAGCTCCTCCCTTGCTCTATCATCCAACAACAATTCGGATTTTTTTTATTGTTGATGCGAATCAATCGGGCTCATCTTAAGTGCAGGGTGGGATCTTATTCTAATCTAGATTTGATGCGAATGGCCTCCGAATTTATTTATCTGTTTATTGCGGCGCTCATGATGAAAATGTCGGAGCGGATTAGTTGGAACATTTATCTGTGTGGCACAAGGGTAGGCTCTGTCCATCTTGCCAGTGAATATTCCACTCGTATAGTTAAATTTTTTTAAAGAGAGAGATTCGGCTGAACCGAAAGTCCGAGGGTGTGAGCATATTAATACCCATTATGTACACGAGGAAAAGGCGATATGGGCATTTAAAAAACGTCACGCTTGAACTCCAGAAAGGTGTGACTAGCAAGTTCCACCCTTATGATTCACGAAGCCCAGGTGAGAAGGCCGACTGACCCCATACCCATCACCCAAGAAACAATTCCAGAGCTCATCTTCCTTCCTCCTTTAATTAGTCATCCCCTTGGAAGCAGGGACTGCAGCATTAATCAGTCCGCAGGTGTCGACACAGCACTAATCTAACCTGTGAGTTGGCATCCACCGAACTAATAAAGAATAATACTTCTCTCCATCTCTTCCTTTTTGGTGGGTTCTGCTGCCATATTGGGACAATGGCACTCGTAGCGGGCTTTATATTTCTCTCCGGAGAGCAATCAATATTAGTTCATGAAGTCCGTTCCCCGCCTCTCCCCTCTCTCCCTCCTCCGGGGGGCTTTGGGAAGGGGGAGGACTTGGCACATGCAATCATTCCTGGCTGCGGATCTCCCGTCGCTTTTTTACAAAGGCGCTGTATCGAGCCTTGTAACTCATTTCTCACATGACAGCCGGCCCCTGCTGATGCTTGCTCTAGAAATACCATCACTGCACAACTTGGAGGAAAAAGGCTACACACTTTAGCTTGATCGCTGTGTCAGCTTTGAATCACCTCGTGGCAACCTGTCAGTAAACAGACAAGAAGCTGCATACTTCCCTGGCGCACAACCTGAATCCGCGTGTTCTCCAAGGTTCTTTCACGCCTGTCTGTCCGTCGCCCTTTAGAAGAAAAAAAAAACAGTGAATGTAGCGTCACTTTTTAACGCCTTCAACTTAGCAGTGGGTGCCAAATGTCTTTGGTTCCTCCTTCTGCACAAAGTGCGGGCCACTTCTTTCGAGGAATATACTCCGCATCATACTCTGGCAATCCAATAACGATAACAAGGAGGGGTGCTTATTCAATTAGACTTCAAGCATCGACGCACGTTGCCTGGTGGACCCCGACAAACAAAGATGGAAAAAGCAGCTTCCCCCAAACCTTGTCAGGTTGTCCCCGGGAAGGTAATTAGCGACGGTCGTAAATCAGTGGAAAAGGGCAGCTACTGGTGACCACGCACTTTTCAGCCGACATTCCTCCTGGGGATTGGAGGGAAACATACTGATGGCCAGCCTGCACCTGGGCCACACAGGGTGTGTCGAAGTGGCATTTAAACCAAAGTCGCCAATAGCATTTTAAAAGTAGCGGTTCTCTATAGCAGTTACGCGTTGTTGCCATGTGGCACGACTATTTTCCAAAATGTGCACACAACTTGTAGGATGGAACTGACGGGGTTTTTCACATTTCATGCGGTGAGGCTAAAATTACATCTCACTTCCTTCTTCAGAGCTATTTCAGTAGGGGAATGGAAAAAAAGACGGTCGGTTCTTCCCTTGAAAAACTTCATACGCAATTTCACAGGATTACGGAAACCTGGAGGAAAATTGGGAGGGAGCTGGATGTAAAAAGAGTTCCTTTTTCGCCCATGGAATGAACCCGACTCTTGCCATCAAGATGGAACCTCGGATAAAATTCCGTCAGCTGGGCAAAAGTTCTCCGTGCAAAAGATTCCTTACGTCCTTATCACTAGCTAGAAATTCTATATCGGTGTCTACACAACTCGGCCCAGACAAAACCAGGCATTCAGGTCATTCCCTTCCCAATTTTTTTTCTTCTTCTTCTGTGTGTACCACACGTCCTGGCATATCCTGTTTTGATAGGAAAAGGCTGCATGCGCGAAGGCCTCATTCAGAAATGATGGCCATACCAAAAGCCCAAACGACTTTTTAAACATCGCCCCCCCGGTTATTTCTGTTGCATCCACAATCCGGTCATGCCCATATTGTTTCGCAAAAAGACGGATGCTATCAAACTACGATTACGATAATTGGGAAGCCGACGGTGGCCTACATTGCAATTTTTAACTAATCGCTCCTAATGGGCTTAAAAACACAGCAGTTGATTTCGCTTCTACAACCAATAGCCATTTATTACTGCCCTAAGCGGCTCATTTTAGCAGTTACATTTGCATGGCTGCTTTTAATAGTAGGTTATCTGGGTTATCAGATGTATTGGCTACTGATGAACATGTTATTTTGGCCCGTTCATGGTTACCTTAATGGTAATCAAACGTATTTGCTATTAATCTACCCACCATTAATTTTTACATTTTCTTTTCATTAACCTAGTGGTAATTTTTTGTAGGTTACATTATCGGATGCAATTTTCTGCCCAATTATTCGCCGGCCTTGCCCTTTGGCGAACCGGAACCTGCTGCTGCTGGCTGGAGTCCTTCACCAAAAATCACCCAGGAATAAACACGATAACACATAAGGACGTCCACTTGCGCTCCAGGATTTGAACGACAGCATTTATGGGAACGAGCTGAATTATGACTGGCCATAAATATTACAACCAACTTTCATAACATGGAAGGGAGGGGTCTTTCGCTTTCCAAAAAATACGGTTTTGCCCAGTGTGTGGAAACTCCAGCTGACGGCAGCTATTTTTTGGATAATGGACCCAAAAAAAAGTGAGAAACGATGCTTCCATCTTGGTTCAACCTGGCAGTCACCCAGCTCTTGTTACCTACACCCCACCATTGCATTTCTCCCCCTCTCCCTGCATTATCCCAGCACTCTTTTCATATACGAATAGAATGAATAGAACCTGGGAGAGGGGGAGAACTACTGCAAAATCGACCTGGACTGTTGAAAAGGAACCGGCTTTTTTGGGGGGAAGGAGGAGATGATGGCGGCGGTGGCGGCAATTACAGTGCTAAACGATAATAAAGCCTTTTCCTCCTAGGTTTGTCTTTCGGCCAAACGCGATTCGGCCCGTTGCCAACCACGCGGACGGAATAAAACCTTCGTTGTCAGCAAAGCGAAACCAACCTTGAAGCTTCCGACTGACCCCGATCTCTCTAGCTCTGAAAACCTCGAAATCAATGCTGGAGAATTTGATCCGTCACGTGACGGAAGCCGCTCCTTCTTTTAGCATGCACATGAATCGATTCGGAATAATGGAATACCCCGAGCCATATATAGAAGGACGCTTCCAAGTCAATGGGCATCTGCATAAAAATTTCACATGAAAAATGTGTCAAAACATTACGTAGAAAATGGATCAAAATATTATACGATAAATGTAACAAATACGCACCTTCCAACAAACATTTTCAGCAGAATTGGTGCATAAGTCATTTTCAAAATATTACAACTACACTGCGAAAATTTCTAGTTGCGTATTCACACCTCTTCTTGGGGGAGTTCTCTTCGGGTTTTGTGAATTGATCGACTCCGCAATTGATGTGAAGTTCTTTTCTAAGAATGGGGATCGGATCTAGCCAAAATCGCTTTTGAGGCCTCCCGCGATGCAGTTTCCAGAAGCTTTGAACTGTCTCGCTTCTTCTTCTTCTTCTTCTTCTTTTTGCACAAGAAAAATGAGCTGGGTCTGACGATCCTTTTTCCGTGTCGAAGGAACATGCTCCGGAAAATTACGTGTCATAATACGCCGGCGGGTTCTTCCTATTCCAGATTTTTTTTTACACATGCGACTATTTTTAAATATGGTGCGATACCTCGCGATAGTTCTGAAGATGGAAAAAAATTTAGTGACCCAAAAGGTTTGTATACCTTACCACCTCGTGTGTATTCTACCTTCCCCAAGGAAACAGTAAAGCTGTCAACGTTGCGCAAGGTCCACCGCTTTTCCCCCTAACCGACAAATTCGACTCAACAGGGGGGGGGGACATAGAAACAAAAAATTTGAAGAATATTTTTTGACTATAATATTTTTTTTAAAAATATGTAGGCTATAGCAGTGGCTTCAAAACTCCAACTTAATTTTTATCAGTTTAGTTGACCACTAGACGAATCCCAGACCTTCTGTTACGCAAGAGATAACTGGGATCAAACCCTGAAGAGTCGCACTCTCTGACACTTCCTGTCCAAAATGCCCCAAGAGGTTTTGTCCACTTCACCATTACATTTTGCAGCCCGCCCCACACGTGTAGTGTGTGTACATGCTTGTCATTCAACGCGTGTATATCGTAGCCACAATTGGCTGCCAGCATTACACTCTGCAAATTTGCTCAAGGTACGGTTTCCTTTTCGACTTTTTCCCCACCCAAAAAATATGCTGGGGGGGTCAGGGCCAAACTTGGGGCCATTTGATTCCAACCCAGGCACACCTCATTAGCAATCTGTTTCGAAACTGGCCACTCCCCCGTCCCTAGCTACTTGCTCTAATTGAACTAAATGTCATGAACCAGGGGACCCCCCTTCATTTGACAGTCATCTAAATCAACCCCTTTTTTTAACTTATGGAGGGCGGAAAGGGGTTGTAATAAATTTATGATGTACCCAGTACCCACCCTTCACTATTGAATTTCGAATAATACGGGCCTTATGCTCAGATATCGAAAGCCAATCAGCTAATGCAAATTGGCCACATTTCGCTAATTTCCCCCCGTATATTATTTCGCCATTTAGTTCGATTAGATCGAAATAAATTATAATAAAATATCACTTTCATTTTTTTGTATTTCACCACTCGTTAGTTTAGGTCATTTTAGATTTTTTCCAGGTAAGGTTTGATAGGTTATATTCAACCTACCCCCACTTTAATACTTTTCCACAATATCTCTGTTAATTATTTTTGTCGTTTTGTAATATGATAATCATTAATAATGTCGTCATATTATGCGCAATTTATCATTGTCACATTCTGTGACATTACTTTTTTTTCTGTCAAGTAGTGATAGGTGTGGTGCAGGTGAGGCAGGCTTGAGGCCAAACTTCGAGTGAGGGGCTGCCAACTGCAGAAGAGGCCCGACGGCTGGTGTCGTAATTAAAGCAGTGATAACCTGCGATCCCCCTGGGGTAGGTAGGGTAGAGGAGGGGGGGAGGTGTGCCAATCAAATCAACATGTCAAATGAGACAAGGCGGCCCCGCGCTTTGCAGCCGTCCCCCGAAATGATGCTGGACCCGCGGAAATGAGCCTCTAACTTTGCGCCAAGTCCGCAAATCCGGGGGTACCCCCCCACCACCCTCACGGCAGTAAAGTTTCCGGGGCCTGCAGTTACAACTATAACAAAGTGGGTGGGGGTGGGGTGGGTGGGAGACCAGGTTTGCCCAAACAATTTTATAGGCCTCGGTTGGAAAATGCCTCCCCAAATTATACGGAGCGATGAAAGTCGAAACCGGAACCGTGAATAAATGTCCGGGAGGTATTTGCTCCCGGAGTAATGAAAAAAAATCAGCACCTGATTTTTTTAAAGCGGTTGAAACCCCCGGATTTTTACACACACAAAATTATGCCAATCAGTTATTCATGGCCAACATGTTAACCAAAAGTATGAGTAACAACCGTTCAGATCTTTCCGCTTGAAGCTTACTCCATGCAATTTTTTAAATAGGAAGCTTAAGGACAATCCGGATATCCGGGCATTGCTGATTCCAATGGCCTGAATGTTTAATGGATTCCTTCATTTACGAATTCCCCGGAGTAATCCGGATTACCAGCGAATTTTCACAATCACCTCTCGGTGGATACCACCATTCGATTCCTATTCCTATTTTTTTACATCGTGAGTGCCGATAGATCAAATTATGTAAATCTCGCGCACATTTGTCTCCTCCTCATTCATAATTATTGAATTTCTAATAATACAAATTATATGAAGAAACTAATGAATGAACATTTGGTTTGCTCCAGAACTCTTCTCTCCGTTGGCGTCAAATTTCGGGTCTGATTACACCCTTCGCTATAAAATTTTTACGCCTCTCAATTTATATTTTTTACACACAGCCACCCGGGAGCCATAACAAGGTGTGCAGAGATGGACAGCCCCCATTCCATCCACTTTGCATACTGGTTGCAACGTCCCGCAATCTCAAAGATGACACATTGCCTCCGACTATTTATGGCTTTACCGCCGCCGCAACGACGCCCCGAATTTTTTATGTACAAAAAGTACACAATCATCTCCAGTGTGTGAATGAGCATGAAAATTTTCACTCTCTGGACTACCCCCTTCAATTGAAGTAGTCGGCCTCGCCAACAGGCAAGTCGGTTTATCGGGTTTCAATCGGAATGCTGACCATATTGCTTCAAGCCCAGGCCCCTCTCCGGAGGCCACAAAAGACTAACATACACACACGACTAACAAAAAAAAAGTAGTCCGGTCACGGTCACTTGGTGCTCAATCTGCATGCAAATTGACCGGAGGTCCAATGGTCCAGCTTGCAAAAAAAAGCGTGGCACTTGTTTGGACTAAATTGAAATCGCACACTTTGGCTTCTTTCCCGGACATGTTTTAGGTTGAAACACATTTTTAGACAGATATATTTGCGTTCACACGGACGTTTTTGGTCGGTGTCGTTTGGGCTAGAAAACAATAATTACAATGGGGGGAAAATGCAATAAACAAAAATTAATACAAAACATAAAATTTGAGCGCCTCGTGTTGTATCTAACTCCACAAAATTACATGGGCGCCTGGTGAAGAAAGCAGACCGTTCAATCAGACACTTAACCGCCAGCACTAGACCAATTACGTAATTATGAGGCTTAATAAGCACCAATTATTATACCGACGGCGCTTTTTTTCTCCTTCCTTTTTCTCCACCCAAGTCCAGATGAAAAAAGATGTGGGTCTAGCTATATAGGGGAAAAAGGAGCCTTGTAATGGCTGCTTTCAGCGGCACCCTTGGGTTTCAAGGCATAGAAAAAAAAACTTGGGGAAGAAGTTGGAGAACGAAAAACCCCCGTTGAGTTCAAAACCGGCCTTTGTCCACGTGCAAAAAGAAAGCCCTTTGTTGCAATTATAGGAAGCCGATCCCTATTCTTGCAGCGACTTTTGCTTGGCCGATTCCGGCTGTCGGCTCATGCAAAAAGGGGACGGCAGATATGGGCCCCAATAATGACCTCCTTCAGTGTTGGATAAAAGATGGGGACAAAAAAGGAGTCACTTCCGCATCACTCAATGTCACTGGACTCAAGGCCATGGTTTTCAAGATAATCACGGTTCTTGTGGTTCGTTGCTCTTGGAAAATTACGAATTAAAACATAACTGCCAGACAATTAGGGCCATCAAACTACATACTGTTGATATCGTAAGTAATGCAGCCTTCAAATTTCGATATCTCTCGACATTTACACAAATTTGACATTTTGTCCCAAAATATGTTCGGCATAAAACTTACCGTCACAACGTCTCCTTCCGATCGCCAGTTTTCCCAACTCTCATCAAAAACTAGTCTCCGCAAAAACGGTCCACTAGTCACTCACTCGCATGGTCCACAAACTGGGCATGAAAACTGTCCAAAAAATTTCGAGCGCGTCTCTCTCTTCGATGCAAACTGCGCGGTAGCTGGGCCGCGACTGAGATGAGCCGCGATGGAGCCTCGGCTCAGATTGGCCAGCTTAAGAGAAGCCGCTGCCTGGATGGCTGGCTCGTTGTGGGTGGGGGGGATGGAGGGAGCAGGCTTTTTGTGGGAGGGAGGTGGGGGAGGCAGGGGCAGGTGCTGCCTCTCACGACTATCGCTCGCATACCAGTAGATAGGCTCAGTATACCACGATCAGTTCAAGAGATGCAGTGCTGGACATTAGTGGTGTCGTACTGGTCGCGCCATCAACCCTTGGCGGAAAAAGAGCGAATCAAAATTTCGATTCGCTCTTTTTCCGCCACTAGTACGACACCACTGTTTCGCCAAAAAATTATGGAACACCCTGTAGGCAGCGCGCCCACATTTTATTCGCTAAGCTCATCAAAGGGCCACGCGTTTTGTACTGTATGCATCGCGCACAAAGGCTTATGTGCAGTAATTCCATGCAAAATGTCAGTGCGTTGGGTGGATGGTGGAGGATGGTAATGGTCGTCGCCGCAACTTTTCTCTCTCTCTCTCGTTATGTCCATTAAAGTAGGGGGCACTTTGCATTTTTTCCCTACTGAAAGCAGCTTATCCCTTTTGCTGATGAGAGTTCTAGCCATGTTTTCACCAACGGCCACTTAAGCATTTCTTGTCGGTAATTATTTATTAAATAAAGCTTGATGGGTATGCCACGGTAGGCTATTTCACATGTGAGATTTCGGACACATTTTTTATATAAATATTTGGATTATATCGGACATTATACCTCAGAGTATGTCCCCCAAACTATACAATTACTAAATGAAACTACTAATAATAGCTCATAACTACTAACGGCTAAATTACCGCTAAAAGTAACATTTGAGCGTTTTTCTTGCCGTTTTGATGCAACTGACGCACATTATTTGTAATTAATGTGTGCAAATAATTCGGTAATTATTTAAAACCTGCCCAATGCAACTCAGCTGTTTAATATTAAATGACGCAAATGCGCAACAATGTGTGTTCATGTTGATGCCAACAAATGGCGTTTCATGTCCTACGACGCGAATGAGCACGTAGATCTCTTTTAAAAACCGGGTCGCATAATCCTTTATGGTATCAATAAAAGTTTTATCGTTTTGTGGAGAAAATGGGCGTGTCCATGCCCCCGTGTTTCTTGTCAATCCTCATTTTATACCTATTCGTCCAGTCTAGAGAGGTTCGCCCACATCCGGAGGACATTCGACCATTTATGCGGCCGCCGAGTCATTAATCCCCGTTGTAAAATCGAGCGTTACTGCCCAGGAAAGTTGCGGCTCTCGTGTTGGGGTCTACGCAAAGCTAGTTTTCTTTATTTCCTTTTTTCTTTTCCATTCGGAGGTGGTCAGAACCCAAGGATAGTCGATGGAGAGTGGGCAGCAGGGAAAGGGAAGAGAATTAATTTGCTTTGAGTCCACCCCAAGTACTGGATTCCTAACCCACTACCCGTAACCGAGGGGATGGTTTGCAATTACGTTAACCTGACCGTCTGTTCAAATGCTGCTCTTTTTTTTTATAGGGCCAGCAAAGAAGCTAATACAATCTTGCTTAGTCGGTCAGAGAAAGAATAGCAATTACCCTGACAGATATATTCACCCTGCTCAATTAGTGTAGACGTACGTAAACATTGATAAATTTTCAACTGATCCTGCAGCAACATTGCTTTTTAAATTTAAAAATAAGAAAATATTAGCTGTCAATATTATGTCGAGCGAACAACATTGACAGCTTATTATTTTAATTTTTATAATTTTCTAATTTCATTATTGGTGGCACCCCATTCATTTGGGAAAATGATAAATATTATGCCAAACATTTGGTCTGATGTCAGAGCTCTCTGTTGTCCAGATGACGTCAGTCGGAGGTTTGATAATAATTTTACCTGGTTATAGCCTATTGCGGAAATGGGAAATTCTGGGTTTTTTAGTTGTTTTTCCTATCTCCTGTATGCATTTCCCTTTTCCCCTCGTTTCGCACAAATCGAATCGGTGGCGAGACACTTTTGCCTGGTTCTCGAATAAACTAGAGGAGAGAGGGGGGAAATTAGATTAGGGCGTCTCAAGGCCCGGGGCGTGAAGTATGGAAAAGTTAGGTACGCTTCACTTGACCAGAATGGGGAAGCAGACCCCCGGGGACCATCACACCGTACACCGACATCACCAGACAGCCGTCGCCCCCAAAAGAAGAAGAAGAAGAAGAAGAAGAAGAAGAGGTGGGGAGGGAGACAAAAAACATAAAAGGAGAGAAAAAAGTGTGCATCATGCATGGGATGAACACCGAGTGTCTCCAGGGTGTGACAGGAAACCAGGCAAAGTAGTGCCAAATAAAGTTCTGGACTAGGCGCAGAAATTGGGCAACATATCAAACCCTCTCCCCCCCCCTCTCCTCGTCTCTTATCTCAACAATCGTCCTTCGACCTGACAGCCAGTTGAAGTGGAGAGGGGAACCAACAGTTGTCGTTTCTCCCGATTTGCAATTGTTTTTCTTCGGGATTACCCGAGTGGTATAGACGAAAAGGCGGCCGAATGGGGAGAGGATTAAGGTGACAGAGCCATTGCACGGCCTTGTTGTGTTTGCTCCAGGGATCAGGACCCAAAGTGGAACTTGATTGATAGCCATTGTTGATAGAGGCAGACGTCATCCATAAAAAACTATCAAGAACAAACTTCAAAACACACCATGTACTCTATCCAAGCTTTAAATCCGATAGTGCACCAGTTGACACAAAAATCGGCATGTAATTTTGATGTTATGGGACCCCCCTAATTACATAACCCCGAATCTCTTATCCGATAAATGATCCGAGGTCCTGAATGGGCCAATGGCTTCCTCATATTTGTCCCTTAGCCGTCGTTGATAGCTGTCCTAGTCGGAACTGGCAGGGTGTTATTACCTTTGATCGATCGAGCCCCCACGAAAACCTGCCCTTAACATTGCACAACACCATACCATGCAACTGGCGGACTTCAAAGAATTAAAGAAAAACTAGGACACAGAATACAGTAGTAAGTGATGATTTCTAACATGGTTTGGTAGGCTTATCATTTGCGCGAGTTCTCCTGAACAAACTGACACGTTCTGATACATTATTCGGCCCGTACGTTACAACCAGTGTGATAACTCGTCCAGATGAATGCTTCCCTTTTCCTCTGTTCCCAACAGACCTTCCTGGAAAAAGGGTCCGGCAGCACCCAAGAATGTTAACCGAGCGGAACGGCCCACGTAGGAGGTCCCACTTCGAAACTTTGAAAAAGTCTGGTTTTACCGAAAAGTCATCAGTCACTTTGTGGGCGGAAACTCCAACAGCAATTTTTCTCAATTGGAACTGGCAGGTGGGAGGAGGTGCGCTAAAGTCATTACCCATTTCCCCCGGATCCTTCCCCACCAAAAAAGCGGGTCCTGTGCTTATAGGTGATCCGGCAGTAATTTTAATCACACCATTAGTCCACCTAAATAATGAATTTGCAGGCCGACCCCTATGAATTTTGCAAAAACCATTGCAATTTTTAGCACACAAACCGCAATGGCCACGGCCTGAAAAATGCATCCGTATCCTGAAAAATTTGGCACACAACAAGACGGTGTGGCTACCCTCACGAGGCTTGGATATAGACACAGGGTGGAGTGATATTAACATACAAAGCGTCCGCAAGTTTGCTCTAATTACGGCTGGGAAATGGTACGAGAGGGGAGGATGCCATTCCGCACATCTGTGGCGGAGAACTGGCGGATTCAGCAATAAGGAACGGATGGGCCACTTTCTTCAATCCATAACTTCAGACATATTTGGATTATTTTTTAAAAAAAGAAAAATTGAACAACCTGGTTTTCCGGCTGAATCCGGGTCCGGACAATGGGGTTTTGTGTCCCCTCGACCACTGCTCTCCGGTTACCCGCATTGCCTCCGACGTGAGAGGTCTCACTCAGTGCCTGAATTATTTAGGCCTAATCCTCCCAATCCCTATCCGGAGGGTAGGTAAATTATTTGAATACACCCGGGCCCACCCTACTGCTCATTTCACAGTGCTGGGTTTTTTGGGGGTTTGCCCCCATGTGGGGATTCCGCTCTTGCCAGTCCTCACCCGACCCACAACACCATTCACCAATCGATCTTTTTTTACGTGTATCCAGTGGGGTGGTTAAATATTTACATTTTTAAACGCGATCCGGATCTGACTAGTAAATACGGAATGTACAGGGTGCAATGAAACACCCTGTAGCTCGCAACAGGAATTAAAATCGCAAAAGAAGGTAGGAATTGCAAACATGTCCACCCCCTTGCGAATTTTAAATGTAAAGTCGTGTTCATCGGGACGATACATTGCCTGTAATCAGACTCGGTGCACAGGTACTAAATGGTTCAATCCACTAATCAATATTGACTACAAAGCCGCGATACTTGGCAAGAATAATGAACGTGGGAGAGGGGTTGGGGGAATTCGAGTTTTCATTTTGGTGTCACTCAACATCAAGCCATGGGGAGGGGGAGGGGTGGAAAACTAATAATTTGCATGGTGGATAATTTATATGATGCAAAATTCTGCGGTTTTTTTTTTCAACAGTAAGCGTGGCTGCCAGGTAAACATCATTCTTTTACTGCCAGCTGCAACGCTGAAAAGCGACACATGCTGTGAAATATTTGAAAACATTTGACAAATTGAGTTTTTAGCCTTTCGACATTCGATCTAGGGGGAAAAAAATCGGCATTAATTATCGGCTGTATACAATCAACCAGGACAACCACCACACATGAAACAGTTAGAAAGTGTTGTTCACGAAGTTCAATCGAAGCGGAAAAACTCCACGAAACTGGTCAATTTCGTGTAACCAACAGACTATTTGCACCGGCTGTGAAACGCCTGAGTGCGCTAAAGAAAAAGTTTACAACTCACACAGTGTGAGAGACGAGTTCGTGACACGAGCAACCTTCGCATATAACACTCCTGCAGGGTTACACCTCAAAGGCTAAAAAATCCAGACAAAGAGATTCATTCAGGCGAGCTCGAGGCCACAACGCCAGTCATCCGGGAGAAAACATCACGACGAACTCAAAATTTTTGGGGGCCACTAATTAGTATAATGAGAAGGGTGTCATTATTAGCTATATTTTCCTCCCTAAAAAAATCCGGGCTGCGTTGCCACGCATTCGTTATACACACACACAAAAAAGGGGGCCCCGGATATTCGTTCCCCCCAGCAACCGATTGTGCAGATTAAAGGATTAGCTACTAATTGGAATAATCCGGGTGAAAATCCTTCCCCTCTCTTCACAGGCGTCCTATAGTTTTAATCAATATGGCGTCGAAGGTTTGTGGCCCGGAAGTGACGGTGAGAATATTGTCACCTGGTCGCCCTCCCACTCAGGAACAAGTGCTTCAGGATCTGGAGGGGGGTTCCGTGATAAATAACTGTTTTTGGGGTGGGTGAAAAGCAGACAAGGAAAATGGGGGTTGACGATTTGTTGCATAGCGATGGTCTGGGAGAAAGGTCAGCTGGTGCGCCACAGGCATTTTAGCTCATCGCTAACAATGATTTTTGGTAAATTTTGGGACAATGAGTGCGGCAATGCGTACCACAGATGGCGCATATGCCACTCTCAGGGTCTCAGGGGTACAGTGGCGGCAAAGAGAAATTTGTCCTCCGTATGTCCACCTTCACTTGATCGGCCCACTTTCACTATAGGTGAAGGCGGTCATTCGGAGGTCAAATTTCGATCAATGTCCAGCACCACACGCATCTGAGCCCGAACAGAGACACAGGCTTTTCTCGCAGTACTTCCTGCGAGGACCGGATCTGGCTGAACTTAATTTGGGCCACATCTCCTTAACCCTGTGGGCCATTAGTCATCTAGGCCGAGTACAAATGTTCCCGTCGCGACTCCAGACTCGCAACATGGGTTCTGCACAATGAGGCCGCTTCATCTAGTCTCCTTGGGTCTCGCGGTTTATGTTGATGAGCCTTTTTTTTCCCCCCGTTGCTGTTGTTGTTGTCTTCTGGCACCTTTTGCAAGACCCGCCTCCTTCTTCTAATGCAGATGTGCGAATCACGTTCGCGTGACTCTTCAGCTGCCTTTTTAAATTTTCTTCGTGTCTTCAAATTACACCCACCCCCCATGAGAATAAATNCCCCCCCCCCCCTTCACTCCCTAGCCCAGCAGATGCGGCTTCTCTTCCGACAACAAATCAAGGCTTATGGCCCGCTACTGGGTATTTACGCCTTCTTATCGCCAAGGGTCTCCTGCTGTTCGACCACTCCGGTGAGTACCCCGTACTTTTTTATTGTAAATTTTCTGAAGATAAGACGGGACTGGAATGCGACTATTTTGCTAATCAGTGTTGAATCAGCCGGGAATTCATCCGGTGCACTCATGCCTGACTACATGGTGGCCATTACGCTGAATAATGTGCAGTTAGTTGATAAAAATGCGCACGTATCCCTCACATATGCGGCTCTGCCACTCTCAGGGTGGTGCTATTATGAGTGTACTGGCTAAAGAGCTTTAATGGGCTAGTAAAGTCAAATAAACTCCTAATATTACTCTCAGGGTGGTGCGAGAGGTACAGTGCTGGACATTAATGATGTCGTACTAAAAATAGCGAATTGAAATTTCCCCTACGAATGACCATCTTCAGGAGGAGGCCATTCGGAGGCAAATTTCGATTCGCTCTTTCGCCTCTCCTATCTGGACAAACAGAGGCACATACTCCCTTTGGTGGTCTCAGTATCCGGCCAATTTTTTGAACACCGCACGTGCTGGCTGCATCAGTTGAGCGAATATGATATTTTTTGCCAACCCCTGTTTTCTTCCACCCTTGGCGCACTTTATCATACCAGAAAAGCCTTCTCCCCCCATCTCCCTCCTCCTCCTCCGCCTTCCCCCACAGCTTTCTTTTTATTTACAAGGCGGCGCATAATTTGTAGCGGCAGCCAAGGGGGGAAATGCTAGTGACACACACAGGGCCAGAACGCCGTGTAATTTACGGCCGGACAATTTATACGATAAAGCAATATTTTGATGAGGACGTGGGGAGAACACCCCCCCGTATGATTAACATCTGACCTTTGCACGCGGCCAATTACACCCCGACAAATCTTTAGCCCGGTAATGCGGGTCCGGTAATGACCACCCATGATCACTTACCATCGCTTTAAAAAATACAGGATCTAAGCTTTTTAAAAAAAAGTGTGGAACATATTGGCCGTAAATCAACAGCTAACTCATACTGCGGCTCTTTTATATAGGACTAAAAAAAAGAAAGTTCAGCTGCACCGTGTTGTATAGCCAGCCATGCAACTCGGCCTTCATAAACTAATAACAACTTCTAGCGGCGAAACTTTTTTTTGAAAGAAATTACCCTTCTTTTGCAATTCCCCCGCCACATAAATCACGGTGTGGCGGAAATTTTTAGCCAAGAAAAGAATAGGCAGAAATTTTGATTAAGCCCTCCCATCAGCTTAAAAAAAAGAGGGCATTTGGGAAGTGAAGAAAGGTAAACGCCCTTGGTATAGGAAACCATCCGAGACCCTGGCAAGTGTTGGCAGATAGGCGTAATTAATTGCGGAAAATTGCTCAGCCTCCAAAAATATTGCGAACGCGTGCTGAACATTACGCGTCGCCTCATCTTTTGAAATATTGTTCCGCCCTCTAATCTTTGCATTCCAATTCTAAGATTACGCTACATAAAAGAGTTATGTCCGCGCCTCAGCTTAACGAACTGGAGCACCTAATGACTTCCTGACGCCTAATTTTGCGACAATACTTTTTCGGGTCATCCTGTATAGGGTGGAGGTTCTCGACACCTTTTCTGCAGGCTTGTTCCAGTTTCCCCTAGGGGTCGGCCACAAGGCGACGGGGCCTGCAAAGCCTGATAAATTGAGCCTGCTCAGGTCCTTGACACTTTCATCCTTCTTCATTGCATTGCTGATACTACCTTAGGAAAGCCGGTGTCACAATAGAGCTCTCGGGTGATGCTTCCAGCCCTTTTGCATTGGAGCGTATATACTCTGGACTCTGTATTCTGCAACCTGGTATGGAAATCAATCGACGAAAACTCATTTACAACTTGCACAGCGCGTTTTCAAACAAACGGATCCGGACCATCTCCGACGCATATTAAATATCAAGCTTCGGAAAGTGACTATTATTAAAATTTTGCACACCGCCATCCATGCAACTACTGGTTTCATACTAACATGCTCATTAAAATTCTTCACATTCAATCCCCACGAGAGCTTGCCAAAATGTGTAGCGGTTTCCACACAACTGAAACTGCTATCAAAATACAGTATATTTTTAGTTCGGTCCTCGAAGGCAGATTTTTTCGCATGAAAAACTGTACCCAGATCTGATCTTATCAGACACGCGTCTGATTGGCTCGAATGTGTGGGAGGTGTCGTATTCCCCCCCAATCTAGCGTCCAGACCACACAATGGCCCGAGAAAAGTCCCAGATTATTGTCACCAGATCAGCCGCGGTAGGTCAGGCTCGTTTTTCAAAAAAAAACGTCCTTTCATCAGACGCCTTCTCTTCCGGTTGCCGAAAAATTTTGTGGCCCGCCGTCTGCCGGCCGTGTGACGTTTTAATGCGATTGTGCGACCTCCCCCCTTTTTTTGAATAGGCTTTGGTGACATGCTCAAAGCGGTGGGGACAATGAGGACTTGAATGCCTCTCTTTCGCAGCCATAGACAAAAGAAAGGGTCAAAATCTCCCCCCGTTCCCTTTGGCCCCCCCTCCTAGCCTTTAAACCGGCCCTAGGCGGCCTTCCACGTCATTTTCATAACAAAAGCACTGGGAAACTCCCTCGGTTTTAAATTAAATCTGGGTGAGATTGTGCAAACAATGAGCAAGTTGGAGCCTTTTTCGGGAGGGGTCTCATATTTCATCTCGAAGCTTAGCAGCACGCACGCACACACACGCACCAAATATGACAGACGACCGACCAGTTGTGTGGAACTAATTCCGGGTCATATTCCGGGTGTCACTCACAATCAAGATGACACAAGTTATTGGCCAGTCGCATCATCAGAAATCATGCGGGGGGAAAAATATACGAATTCTCTGCCCCGATGACATATTATTACTTGTCCTTTATTGGGTTCAAAGGCAGTGTGAACCCAACAGATGCTATCAGCGGTTTTTTTCAATAATTGGAGGGGGCAATGCAACAATAATCGAGGGGGCCACAGGCTGCTCATTAAGAAAACCCCTCCATTTTGGTGACAATATGCGGGGGGTAATAGGGAGGGGTTTTATTTTGCTGGAACGAGCTTCCGGGGCCAGGCTTTTTGCACCGAGCAATTTATAATCCGCCATTTGTCCCTCGGGTACGATGCGAATAGACGAAAAAAAAAGTCGAGCGAGGAAATATGTAATCGTCTCTGAGCACCACTTAGAAAAGCTCTCCTAAAAGTTGGTGACGATCCAGCCCCATTATATGCTGGGAACGTCCCAAATTTTTGCAGCCGAATTGTTCACTGCAGTACTGCAATAATTGGACCTATTCAGCCCCCCACCGTTAGTGCAACACGTCTGGAAAACCGGGCAAGCAGCAGAAGGTGGTCCGGCCGAGTAAACACTCATATTTCAAGCAGGTTGGATCCGCTGACAGTTCAATAGCTCCTGATCATTCCCATTCCTCCACTTTGTGGACGTCAAGAACTGGAAGATGGATGAGGAAGAGAGAAGGCCCCTCCCCGAGACGGAGACGGAGGCCTCTCATACACACACAAGGCGCAGGCAGGTTAGTTTCTCACGGGGGCCATGCCGGTCAGCAGGACCACTTTCACCCAAAATGCATGCCGACACCTAATCCATTTTGGCTCTTTTGTGACTCTGCTCCTCTCCATTCAAGGTTTGGGATGCGAAGTATTAGGGTGCGGACCACCTCCGGAGCTCTCATCCCAAAAATGAAACTCATTTTTGGTCTCAATACGAAGTGTATACAAACGATATGGCCTACAAAAAATTCATACACGGGTCAATAGCGAAATAATGATAACTTACAGTTTTTTTAAAAGTCTTCAGAATTGGAACTTGAGCACAAAAAAACCCTTTATGCCTTAAGTATTTCTTTCTCGGTTACTATGTTTAAAAATATGAATTTACTAGCAGGTTACCCGGCGTTGCCCGGGTATGTTATGGTGGTAGGCCTACAATGTAATGAGGGCATTACCATGGAAATCTATGAATATTGTTAAATAGGTAATTGATAATTGGTTAATTGGGAATATGCGTGTTATGGGTGTTAGGTTCATTTTCGGAAGCTGAAACATGCGGCATTAAATTCCTGGAAAAATGTAACCCCCGATATGCTAATTTAAGGCGGTGTAGGGGCCTTCCCCCGGATTTCTATAAGGGACAAACATCCAAACATCTAAACTGACAAACTTCCTTATTTATAGAGATAGGGATATCTGATATCTTGCATAAAAATCGACAAAACTACGAACGTGAGCGTTGGAACAGTCCACGGACGTGATATGTCACTTTCCGTGGTCTAAAGAAAGATATGAAATAATTATTTTATTGTGGCATATTTTTAAGTGTCCTATATTCCACAACTTGCACTCTTATATGAAGGGCTCAGTGCCAAACATTACTAACCCTCTTGAGGGGGTAAATGGTTTTAGGCGCGTTTTCTGAATCAGCAACCTGAATTTTCTGCCGGCAAACATGACTATGCCACTCTCCTGTTCTGGATGGTAATGATTAGTGGAATTCTTGCTGCTACATTCTTGATTTGTGGAAAGCTCTCATTAACATCTAATCAACATTTTCTCAATTATTTTCTGTGAGGGTTAGTCATGTTTGGCGCTGAGCCCTTTTCTTTGCATGTTATTTGGATTTTAAATGTTACATTGCGTTCAGAAATTAGCGTGGCCAAGAATACTCTTTGTTATTTCGCGATTGACCCACACAATGAAACTCATCACCCCTACAATCACGCTTATTTATGCGTGATAATATGAGATCACGCATATTTTTACACGTGACTAGTCTTTTTCTACAGTACAAATAGCAGTTGGTTGGAACTAGTAGAACTTGTTTGGGCTGACCTTTAGCGACCAACGACCCTGCAAGACTCACGCGATCTAGTCGTTTCAAGACTTTTAAACCCGGTTCCAAAATTAGCAAAACAGTTAGCACGATCTTCCCTTCTTTTCTTGTTCTTTTTTTTTAAAAAGGTTGACTTCCTGCCCTCTCGGGCCAATTTCTCATTCCTAATAGTCTTTCGGGCCGAGCCTTGTGGCGTCGCCTATCAACTACCTTACTGACATTAGTGGGTGGGTCGTGCGAGCTCAATTTACATTTCACGATGCACGTTTATTTCCAGGGAATGCTCAAAAAAATAGGTGGGTCCCATTTGGGGTGGTGATCTTAGTTTTTTCGGGGGGTTGAAAAGGCCCAGGCTGGAGACGTCGCTTTTCCGGCTGCGCTTTTAGTCCAAAGGGTCGTGCCGGCCTCTGGAGGCGCATCCTTCACGGCCCAATCTAACTTTGCAGGTGTCCCCCCTCCCTCTCTCCCTGGTCCTGCGGGACCCATTTGGAACCCCCCGAAAGACTTCGATCCAGACGCAATTGAAATGGAAGCCCAGGAGTCTGATGGTTGCAGGGAACATCCAGCAGCCAGCAGCGATCTGACCGCACTCCGCAGGAAAGCTGCTGGACCAAAAGTTTGCAGTTCAAGCGGACAACTCGCAATTAAATCAAGGGCAATCTATTCTAAGCGTGCTGGGCATATTCTGGTGGACAGGAGGGCAAATTCAGTTGTCCAAAATGGAACCTGTCTACATAGTAACATACGGCTCACATAGATGGCGCATCCTCCCTCTCTGCACATTACTGCCTCCTACATGCTGATGACTCATCCGGAGAGAGGCACAGACTAAGCCAATTCTATATATGATAATTTTACATGTATAAAGCAGAAAGTTTGTACATATGTTTGTCCCACCTACCTAACCCACTTCCGGACTACTGAGAGTGCTGAAACTGATGGCTTACGTGCCGTTGAAAAGTCCCAAAACCGCACTTTGTGGGTCTAAATACCAGCATGTACGGTATGTATGTTTTTTTTAGTTAATGAATATTTAGCGAACCCAAATTCGCGAATATTTAGCCTGCAGAATCCGAGCCTCATAACGGATCCCAGGTGTGAATGTTCCCCAGTCGACGTGGACTTCCCACAACAATGGCAGTCACGACACTGAATAAAAGCAGCGACCCTTCTTCTAAAGGGTATGACTCGGTGATTAATGCAGCAGTGTTGTTGCAAAAGGTTCTCAGTCATGCCTCGGCGCAGTGTAAACAACCCCTTTTGCAAAAGGCTCGTGACAGTCCTTCCACCGCAAGTGGTTTGTCCAAATGTCTTTCCATTGATACCTTTTTTTTCCAATTCAAAAATTTTCCCCATTGTAGCCCCCGCTGCTAGTCCTCATTTTTTCCATCCCGCCCCAGACAGTTATAAAGTATTTTTTATAGCCTTCAACACACGGGGGTAGAATTTTCATATTGTTTTTTTGTGCAGCTCCTTTCCCTCCTGCTGCAAGCCATTCCCGCCACTGATGATACTTTACATACATCATTGGAGCTCCAAGAGTCGGAGAGAATGGTGGGGGTGAGTCAATACAATTTTGGTAGAGGGTAATAGCACACCGTGCACTCTTGGGGCACCGTTATTACACCCGACCCCCTGCCTTTCTTCATATACAATTTTTTCCCCTCCAACACCCTTAAACAAGCTTTGTATTCTCATTTCTGTTGCTAAAATGATCCGGAGCGAGATAATCCATACGGGCACAAAGTACCGCTCATAAAAAAACAAAGGCCATCAATTACAATTTGGGTAGCACCTTTTAAAACGACCCCTCTTCCCCGTGGTCTTCATGCATCCAATGTATATAACTGAGCTAATATTAATTAGGTTTTAATCATCCCCATCTTTAATTTCCTCCCCTTCCGGATTTCGTTTAAAAAAGTTAGGGGGGGGGGGGTATCTAAGACTAGGATCGGACAGCTCGTCCGGGACAGGACGATTAAAAGCGGACGGTCGTTGATGAGATTGGAAAGGAAAAGATGGGCCCAAAAATTTAGGGAAACCCAAACACGATGACAGGGTAATTTTGGCGTTTAATATGTCACTAACAACTTGCTGTAGGAATGTGTCAGGCTTGGGTTTTTCTGAATATGTTTGGTCATCCTGTTGATTCGATGACCCATCTCACATCGAGTTTTCTTAAGACTTTTCGTGCTTGTGAGAAGGGGAAAGAGAGAGGAAAAAAAGTTTTCTCGTTAGCGCGGACATCTTGAGCTTCGGGTGACAGCCGCAATGTTTTCTTTGTAAACAAGGATCGGGGGGTGGGGGGGAGGGGGGTGCGCGAAATATCACCAGACAAAAAGGGAAAAGAAGAAAAGGACCTCTTGCCATTTTCTATCTGGCACATTTCCCACTAACCGAAAACTAGCGGCTCTAAACAGCTGGCTTGTAGTCAATATTCAAACCCAAACACTTGAGCGCACATCTAGAAAAAGCGTTTCAAACGACATGTTGACGTTACTGATACAACCGTGATTGCCAAGGCGCTAACGTCACGTTTCGATAACACTCTCAATCTGGAGAAAAACCAGGTTTCTTCTGGAGGTTTGTGATGCAAAAGGAGCTCAGTAGCAGCTACGTATAACCTTCTGAAGATAAACCGTTATTTGAATGTATCACGTCAAACAATAATTCATCGCTGAACACTCTTTAATTGATAGCTGCGATATTAGGTGTAGGTTAATTTCGTAGCAGCTTATTTGTTACAGGCTAGTAAAAACTAACAGCTATGCTGATTCCATCCCGTTACCAACTGAAGCGTAACAAACCAGAGATTTAAGGGAGAAAAAAATCGCCTGACTTTGCAGGTAGCAAAACACGCAAACGAGAGCTTTGTCACACTTTAGTCTTCATCAGATTTTTTTTTGTTTGGGGGGGGGGGGGTAAGGGTGAAGCACAGGGGTGTCCCCCACCCCTTTCCCCACCCTGGGTTGGCGAACCTGTATAAAAATCCCACGCAGACCACTCTCTCTCCCTGTAAAAAGCCTCGGGAGGCATTTTACCATATCGCTCGGAGCATGCCAGGAAATAAAATCGTGATCGAGCACCACCCTGCTCGGCTTCACCATGCAAGCAAAGAGCACAAGCACTCGCTTTTTAACCCCACCCCACCATCTCCCCCCATCCTGCTATCATGCCAAAATATGTATTCTGATCCTTGATTTCGCTCCGATGCAACCCTCACACCCTGCGGGATGGTTTGCAGATTCCAAAATCGCGGGGGAAAAAACACGGGTTGTCATGCAAATGAGGTTCATGTCATCTAGTTATGCTTCTCCGCTACGTATACGGCTCGAAGCCTTTATCGCATAGCAGCGATGAATCACCGCTACTTAGAAATAGCAGCTGGGTTGCTAGTAGTCATTTTTATTGCGCAGTTTAACCTTTGAGTTTAACTAAGCAAGTAGGCCTACCGTATTGTTATTAGCAGGTAAAATAATTATTAGCTTAGAAAAGCAGCTATGTTGCTACCAGAAATTCAGCGCAGCTTAGCTAAGCAGTTGCTTTTAAAGTATTGGCTGGTAAATATTAGCTTAGTTTGGCACCTAAGTTGCTACTAGCCACTTTTCATTACGTAGCTTAACTTAAGCTAACGTAGCTTACTTACGTAGCTTACGTAGCTAACGTAGCTAACTAGCTAATTACATAGACTAACTTTACTAGCTTGGACAATATTAGCTTATCATAGCAGCTATACATAAGCGACTTTGCGTCGCTTAGCTAAGTTGTAAGTTTACATCAGCTGCTATGCCTCTAATAGCAATTTAAACAAGCTAAATAAGCAGTTACTTGGACAATATTAGCTTTATATAGCAGCTACGTTCCTATTAGGGCATTTTTCCGTAGCTTATAATAAGCAGTTACTTAAATTGGCTGAGAAACATTAGCTATTTTGATTAGGTTAATTTAATGTTAGTTTCTGACTAAAACAGGCTCTGAGACAGTTAGACTGTGAGGCAGAGAAAAATTCGCCAATTTTCGCGTCCCTGCTAGCGGCATTTGAATCGATTCATTCCCGTACACGATAGGATCGCTCCTAGTTTCTGCCTGCATCGATCTGCGATGCCTTTTCGGTCCGCTGGGAGCGCTGCTTTCCCTTTTGCCCCACGTGCCTGCCTCCAATT
>KZ538224.1:303269-347022 GCA_000934665.2 Catajapyx aquilonaris | reverse complement strand
CCCTCTCTCTCTTGCAATTACTTCATGCCAATGCACACTTCATAGCCCCTCTCCGTGCTTTTGGGGGAAGGGCGGGCTGGCATGATTGTGTCTGAGGACACAATGAACTGCAGACAGCCCCCGTGCGATCATTAGTTCAGATTCGAGTTCTTCACAACACATCAGAATGGCGAGTGGCGTGCACGCGATGTCTGCCTGCGAGTGCGGTTCATGAGCTCCATGTTATGATTGAGGGTGGAGGTCTGCTCAAACAGCTGCCAGAAATGGCCAGAAGGGAAATGTCGCATATGCCATTTTGCCATGCCCCCCCCCCGAAAATTCAGCAAAGGTTTTCCGACTTACCAGCTTGTTCCGCCCATTGTTGCAAACCTCCCGAAGCATTTTGGAGCCACAATACCCCCGCCTTGCAAAGCGTGTTTGCTCCCCGTTACTAAGGAAGTCCATACCCTGCAAAAAGGAGTAAAATGTGAAGCCATGTCGGTTCAGAGCAATCCGGAGGTAGGTTTCAGCAGCCCCCGAAAATCTTTGTCGTCGGAAGGGCGAAGCCACAATAAGGTAAGGGAGGGGAGAACACTGTTCTTCAAAGGGAAAGATTTTCCAGGGGGGGGAGAAGAAAGAACCCTAGAGGCAAAGTTCAACTTTGATGAGGGTTTGCGGAACAGAACAATGCCTTCTGAATTCATTAAGTACACTGATGAACAGGCTTTTCTTGATCGGCTCCCTTAAAGAACGTGCACCCTACTCAGGGTCACATTCCAGCCCCTTTGTGCTACGACATAACCCGCACAACTCCGAGGCAAACTTATTAGACATATAGTGCAAGTTTGACTATAAATAGAGAACATGGCCCGCAGAATTCCGGCAGACCTTACATTCTTTTTTCGAGGAGGGGGGTTTCCCTTTGGCACAGCTGAGCCTGATTATTACCGGAGCTAATGTACCGAGTCGTTGCCTCTGCTGACTGGCAACTTTTCGGATTCGTCCTACTCGTCTGACTAACGACAGAGAAGGAAAAACTAGAGGTGTTGGTGAGTATCCGGAACTAATGCAAGGATGGCAAGGATGCCGCTCTTTTATTTCCACACCTGTCACTTTTCAGGGCGCGATTATTGTAACGGATTCGTGACTCTTTGATTCTTGGACACGTGTAATGACTTGGCACCTGTGAAGGAATTTTTGTCAAAATTCTTCCGAAGCTGTGATCTAGGCTTAATGCCTAAAGCAGCCAAATTCCGACTGATTACACTGACTAAATTGGGAGAAGTCGCAGCTCACTTTGAAGTGTTTACCTGCAATATTGAAAAGCAATTAAACTATTAAAGCCGCAGGGGTTAACTGGCTGAAGGGGGAGCAGGGCGATGGAGGGGGAAACAAACAATATTTTAACATGCGGCCTGGGGATTATTGGGACCAAAGCCAAGGGATTATTTCAGAAATTGAAATTGACTATGTCACGGCCCGGATGCGATATTAATGATTTAATTAGTTGAAAAGCCCGATGGGTTGTTGCAAAACATGGTCACGATTGATCACTATTTTTTGTGCCATCAACTGTTGATTCAATCGATTCTTAGTGCAAGATCTCTCCCCACAATCCTCCATCCCAAAAAATAATATTGACCTTGCTCACACCACGCACCCGGCAGGAAATTATTCGGAAAAAGTACCCACTAGGCATGCGATGCTAAGTGCCATGCGAGTAAAAGGCAAATCCAAAAGGCATGTAGCGGGGGGAAATGGCTCCAAAATCGTCTCAAGATCTCGCTCCGCTGCTTCCGGATTAAAGGGGGTCAAAAAATTATTCTGCCCAAATTATTCTCTCCCTCGGTGAAACCCACTACCCTCAGAATCCGGGGGTAATCCGGGGAAATAGCAAAGTCCTGTTTGAAGCGTTTGGGCGTAAATGACCCCAAGCAGACTAGAGAGCTCTGTACTGCAGTTTTTGGCCCCGGAAAAAATGTAGTTCCGGATGAAACCAACCGGATACAAATCCAGACCAGTTACATTTACATGCCTTTTGCTAACTCTTACGACGTACACGGTGGTCCAAACCAGCAAAATTTTTTTATGAAAAACTCTGCTCATTATACTACTCCGGGAAGCACAAAGTACAGTACATGCTGGTAGAATATGCCAAAAGCAAATGTTACTCTCAAAGTATAATCAAAATCACAGCCCTTATTCCTGAGTAATAAAATAATAGCAGTTACCTATAACTAATAAATCCGTAACCATGACTTACAGCTAATAAAACTATAGCAGATACTTTTATAGCTAATAAATTCATAACTAATAAAGCCATAGCCGGCACTCCTAACAAAACTGTATCAGTTATTCATAGCTGATAAAACCGCAGTATTTATTTCTAACTAATGAATCCATAACCGTTACCCATAACCAAAAAAAGCCATAATCGTTACTCCTAGCTATAAAATCATAGCAGCTATTCCTAACTAAAATCATAGCTAATAAAGTCCTTGCTGTTATCCATAAGCCATAAAGTCATTGCTGTTATTCATAACTAATAAAGTCATAGAAGATACTCCTAATAAAACGATATAGACTCTGTCTTTCATAACTCATCAACCCATAACCTCCGCCACAACGAAAAGGCCATAGCAGTTATACCTAGCTAATGAAATCATTGCCATAATTTTATCCAACCCCAGATCAACTGGGAATGAGCAAAAACCCGGCAATGATTACTTAACTTTCACTGGCACAATCGTGTAACGTTTTACGTCCATATGTTTCCGCAGGTCAGCTACATTACGCAAATGTGCAATTAATATCCAATTACATTAAAATACATAATTTCTGCACGTATTTGTGTTAGGATCCCCCCCCCCCCAGAGGTGGAATTGGCCATTTTTGATCTGGGATCCTTCCAATAAAATCACAGCCTTTACTATCAACTGACATTTGAAAATCAGAGAATATTTTCTGCTAACTGGTGAGCTGCTAAATAAGCAGACTTTATGCCTGCTTTTCTGGTTGGAACACCCTGTATTTTACGATTCCCACCGCCCACTTCCCACACCCTGAACAACAACGTTTCCTGCATGCGCCATTAGGCTATTCCAGCACACTTCCCCACACATGCACATATGGTGCAAAAGCACTGATGGGGTTGGAGGGCGGGGGGAAAGGGGGCAGAGAGATTCCATGACCTAGGTTTTGTGCTCTCCGCACATGACGGAACATATTTTACACGTGTAGCTTGTATAATTACATATTGTGCATGCGTGTGTTGCACGTCAGTCATGAAAATTATATTTCCCCGGTTACATGTCCAGAGGGGGAGGGGTTGAATGGGGTGGGAGGGGGATGGAAACCAGAAATTGTAAACACACGCCTTGATTAGGACGAACAACTGTTTTCTAATTGAAATATGAAATATAAGCGACAATTTCAGCTGATTTGTGCGGCTTGTTTCGCCAACAGTATATTCAGGATGAAATATTACTCGTTAAACGTGAGAAATATTTTCCAAAATTTATTCATTATTTTGGAGGAGGCCAACCGCTTTGATATCCGGCTGAGTTTGAACTACACAAAATTTTCGTCCCCGATCGAAACCCAACCGGGCCTGTCGCCACCCCAACAATCTGAAGTGGTCCTTACAAACCCCTCCCAGTCACTGCCACCAAACACCATTAATGCAGTAAATTAATCAGGCCCCCTGCTGCTGGCCCTCACAGGCCTTCGACCAGTTTTCCCTCCAACAATGGTCAGGAGAGCACTCGACGAAGATCCGAGTCCGTCCAGCACTTGAACCGGGTGACAACAAACACTGTCCGAACAACACAACAGAGAGAGAGCTGGGGATGCCTCTTGTTGAACGACGCTCACTTGCAGCCCATTGCGTCCATTGGCTGGCCTTTTCATTTGCCAGCACATAGAAGGGCTGGCTCGAAATGTGAGCACAGGACACTGGACCCACAAGATGACCTGCATCGCTGTTGGACTATAAAATTTCAAACGAGGAGAGATCGTGCCAAAATAATATTTTGGAAATTGTGGGGCGGACACAAAAAATTGGCGGATAATAATTCCCAACATTGGGATAAACATGTCAATACAGCCCCCGTCCCACAGATTAATGCAGTCAAAACTCATCACAATAACCTACATTCTGCGGGCCGCCGCATGTGCCCCCAAAAATATGTAGATCCCGCAACATGCTGTCACCTCTATACACATTTCGCGCATCACAACATTGGCACAAGGTGTTTCGCAAAACTTGGTCGAAATAATGGGTATGAAATTGGTATAAAAATTTGAGAGTGCGAGTCACTGTTTTTTTTCTCCCCCGCCATATCTGACCTCCCAGTAGAGGTCTGGAGAAGTGCAAACAAAAGCTCCAGAGGTTCGTTTCCAGCCCTGAGCGCCCTGTGCCGCTGTATACACCCGAACCGAAGGGCAAACTCTGGCCCCCAGCTTCCTTTCCCATCTAAAGAAAAAAGTAAGTCCGAGTAAGTCTGAGGCGTCTGGTCCCCTCCCATCTAAGCAGCACTGTCAACAAAAAGGCCAGCACCTAATGAAATCTCACTCTTCTCTCTCTCTCTGCAGCCTCCCTTGCCCCATGGACCTCTATACATCCAAGCCTCCTTTTTCCACTCTTTTTTTTTGGAGGGCCCGGATCGAATCAGAACATTGACTCAGGTCCGAGCTTAAGAAGAACATTTCGAGCTATATTGCAGCAGGGTGAGCCATATCACTAACGAGAGATATCACATTTCATGTGCGGGTGCATGATATTGAGAGGTATGCAAAAGAAAATCAGTTAATCAAGTTATTTGAAAAGTCACATGCGAATTCATACAGAAGGAAACTCATTTATTTGTGGAGGTCTGCCAGAAAATATTTTGTTTTTCAAATCGTTTGAAAAGTCATATGTGTGACATACAGGAGAGGGAATATTGCAAACAATTTTTACAAAAAAAAATCATCGGTTTCATCACTTAATATTGCATCCAAGTTCGATATATCGGAATAAACTCTTCTTTTTTTTTTTGCTAAACCTCTATCTAGTGCCAATCAACCGCAAATTAGACAACGCAACCTCCCATTTCCAGTCAATATCCCCGGGGAAATTTTCCGGGGGCCTGCAATTGGCTTCATCTGTTCTGGACAAAATGGGTAGTGAATTACACAAACACGGTAACCAGCTGTGGGGGGAGTTAGAGTTGGGAAAAAGAGGGCAAAAAAAAATTCTGAAAGTGGTTTTTTTCCCTCCAACCCGCCAAACGCTGTGTTTGTTTGCGAAAACCGTTCCGTCAACGCATGCGTGTAGATTCAACGCAATTTGCATGATTCCTAGTCCCGACCCAGATTAGATTTTGTCCCCCTGAAAAGCAAACTCGATTTTGCCAGGCCCCTTCGATGCAATTTTGCTCCATCAAGGTGTGCCTATTTTTTTCTCTCCCACACAAAAAAACACTTCTTAATAATCATGCCCGGATTATCCGGGATCCCCCCAATTTTTTTTAGCAAACGATTCACACGCTCCGCACCGAATAAAACAACTCCAGGGCCGCCCCGCTAACCAAGTTTTCCCGAACCATGCATCTGTGGGATGCACGCCTTGATTTTATAAAGCCACGGTTCGTTTCCTTTAATGCGATTTCGAAATTGCGCCATGGATAAGCAATTTTCGGCTTGCACGGATAGCTATGGAGGGTTCGGCTCCCAAAAAATATATTATTAGTAGGCAACAATAATAGCTGCAGACTTCCCAAAGGGACGCACACAAAAACAGAGCCAAATATTCCGGGCTTGCCTTTTGCCTCTCTCCCCTGCTGCTTTCAACTCTGTCAATAATGGCTGGCTTTAATAATTCGCCTGCTTCTGCCTGCCTTTGCAGATTTATTGCCAGCCCGTGGGGCATCCAGCTTCTTTCATATCCAGGGGGGGACTCTAATTAGGACGGGGGCAAAACCGCGTCTGGAACTGGCGAATTGGCTTTGGGTCTGTGCCTCTGTTTGTCCGGGGCGGTAGTGTGTGTGCCACCTATGTGAAGGATGTGGTACTACATCCTGGCTAGTGCTCAGTTTCTCACTCAGAAAAGCCCGCAGAAGTTCGGGCTTTAATTTTAAGTTTGGTGAAAAGGAAGTAGTGATGAGGGGGCCCCTGTGATTAGCAAAAGCTGTTATGAACGTGAGAATTACCATTAAAGCTTGGAAGTTTGCAAAACCCGGTTGGAAGCCAGACCACAAGAGTTTACCCAAACTCGAAGCCTTCTCCCAAACCTTTAAGCCACTTCCGAATGCACCCACCGTGGAAATTTTGACTGCTGCTGCGTTAACCCAGGAGGATGTCTTAAATCTTCTTGCTCGGCATTAGTTTGCGGGGAATTATGAGCCAGACTAATGAATTCAGGAGACCATCGAGTGAGTGCAAGTGGTGAGAAGGAAGGAAGGAAGGAAACTTCTATTCCTGGTGCTCCTCTCCCTTACACGCATGTAATTTAGAACCACAATGGCACAATCACATTCCTAGCTCCGTTCTGATTGCATCTAGACTACTTTCGAAGCAGCTTCTCACATGATATTTGACATTGGAGTCGGACAACAGGGTGGATGTCTCTGTTATCATTTCTAATTCGAGTTGAAGTAATCGTGTCGTCGGATCGATGCCAGAAACAATAGGACAGGGCGTAGCAGTCATCCCAAAAGAGGAAGACGGAAAAAGAAGTGAGGACAAGCCACTACTAAGGGTGGTGCTGGTTTTCTATCGACACGTGAGCATATTAGAAGAGACAAAAGGAAGCATGGTGGGTGCAGTTTTGTGGCCTCCAACTTGCTCACCGGATTTGTTCCACGAAACAAATTAAATCATCCTCATACTCTACAAAAAAAATTATTTATGCCTTACATTGTTCGAAATGTCATACCCGTACTCATTCATGCGCAAGCAATTTTCCGTGACAGGAACCCACGCCCTATCATTTATCTTTTGTGGAAAAAATTGGAGAGTACTTGCACCCACTTCAATTTCTGCTGTCAATATCCATTAAGACTGGTTCTGGAGACATGACCCGGACAACCATAAACACTATATTAATTCCCCCCAAAAGATCGAGTGGTTGGTATATGACAGGGATGAATTTTTCTTTCCACTTTTTTCCATTCTCCATCTATGGATGGGGGAAGAAAAGAATGGAACAAGAGGAACCGAGAAAAAAAAATTGTTCTGAGAAGAGGGGTGGCCGATACGCTCGTCGACACCGATCATTAAAATGGCATTGAAAGGGTGGGGATCTTGAGTCGAGAGGGGGTTGTCCTTCCGTAATGGTCCCATTCATGTCTCAGCCTTCTCTTTTTTTTCTTCGAGGAAAATGGGAAAGACTCAAGATGGAGAAAAAAGGGGGCTCACACTTTTGCCACATTTCACTGTACACTCTTGGCACTCTTCCACTTAGAAAATTCATCACGTGATTTTTTTTGAAGAATTTGCACTAATTCCTGCTTACTTATGCATTGCTCACTTTAACTTTCCACATTATTAACTGAAAAAATTCTGTGCAAAGATACCACACTTTCAATATAACTAAAGGCGGTAGTGTTACAACTTGTACGTTGACTTCTACGTGAATGAGTTCTTTCAACTTTTTAAGCCATATTCGACTTAGACTGTACATGCTGGATCGAGCCCTAATCTACACCCACGAATGATTCACGAGTCTTAAAACTGGCATCAATCTGCTCCAGGCCACGTTGTAATCTTTCAGACTTTGATAGAGCCGTATCCCCCTCCTCCCCTCAACTTGCACTTTAGAGTAATTCGAAAAGCATTTCTTATCCAAATCTCTCTCTTTTTCCCACAGCAAAAGAAGTGCAAGGGGAGTGAGACACACTCTTAAAAAATGTCTCTCGACACAATGCTTCCCCTTAATGCGAAATAGTCCTGGGTGCGATAAATGGGGGACATTTTTCATGCCACAGGTTATTAGTCCCCGTCTTCCCAGACTACAAGCAATTATCAGGCCGTCTTCCTTCTGCTGGAAGAACTTCACCCATTCCTTTTTAACCCAGGGTTGGGAGAAGCCTTAATCCCGATATTTATGACTCGTTTTTTTTCGAGCGGGGTTTCAAGACGATGACTGAAATATTGAGATTTTTTTGGGGCCACCTGGACCAGACTGTTTATGACTCCAGGATTCCAGGGACACCCCCCTTTTGTACACTTGCCCTCCTTCGCTCTCTTAAATATTTATTTTCAATTTAGAAAACGCGAGCCAGAAAATGAAATTAGTCCCTCATTGGTCTTAAATCTTGGCAGGGAGAGAGGCCTGGGCCATTAAGCATCCGAATAATTTTTGGAGGGGTGAAAAATATTTGAGGAATTCTACAGAGGTGTTTCATCATGTGCACGTTTAAACAGTACCATTTAATATTTATAATATCTTAATAAATAACGTCGATTCTTAAAATCGCAGTTATGATCACTGCTCTTTTTTTGAATAACAGGCGCCTGTCAAAAGTTATCCCTTCGAGCGTAAACTACGTGGCACGTTAATCCGCTAAATACCTCGCACAATGTGGCAATCATCGCCTTTGTTTTTTTTAAAACCAGTAGCACACAAGCCGTCCGAATTACTCGAGTAATCCGCAGCAAAACAACGAGCTCTCATTGTCTTTGATTGTTGTTCAACATCGCTGATTCTTCGGCTTCTGCTTTTTTTCCCCAGCTTGGGAGTAATTCACGAAGAACATTCCGGGGAGTACAAAGATTTATGTCGACTCCGGAGCACTAATGTGCAAAAGTCCGGAAGCTGGACGAATGCACCTGTTGCCCTTAAAAGACTTGGAAGGCGTCCAGAGGTTTCCCAGCCGACTATTTCTCCTTTTCTTTTTTCTTTTTCTTTTTGTGTGTGTCAACCCAGCCTGGGATGGAAAAAGAAAGAGAGAAGCCGAAATGGGTTTTAAAACACACACTAAAAATCTAGACGAGAAAAAAAGAACAAGTTTTGTTTCCCTTGGAAAGGTTTCACCGCGGAGACATTCAAAGTCACTGTTGGCTAAATAAAATGCAAACAATGCCAGAATGTTACGGCCACTATTCTCTGCCGACATTTTTTTTAAAAAAAAGCTTCAACTCGTTCAGGAGTGAAAAAGTGTTATTCACAGTCGGTGTCTAACCCGTTAAGTTATTTTGAGCTGTCTTCTGATCGATAGAAATGCTTGTAACATTTTCATTGCTCAAACAACACCCACTTCATTTCAGTGAGTAAAATTTTAGATTGATTTCTTCAACCAATATTATTATTACGTACAGTATAGATCGATTGCTTAATTTGGCAGAATTTTTACTCTAAAATGATTCAATTATTGACGTTTCCATTAAGTAAAAACCAAAAAATTACTTAATATTGTAATAAATGAATTAAAAATTCTCATAATTTCAACTAATCAATAAATTATGCAAAAATTCTCAAGCTAATCAACTATGATAAATAAATGAAACACTTTAAGTACAAATGACCCAATAAAATGTGGAGAATAAATAAATAGTAGGTAAGATAAGCAAAAAATTAAGTAAGGAAAATTAATAAATGAGCAAAACAAACGCAAATGAATGAAATACGTAAAATAGGCAAAATTAATAAAGGATCAAAACAAAAATAAATAAAATACGTAAAATAGGCAAAATGATGAATGGGTCTAATAAACAAACAAACAAATGAATCCATTAAAGATGTTATGATATTACTCGGTATGACTGTCGCAGATTTAGTGTACCCACTTTTCGCACAGCTGATTTTCATGGGTGCACACATAAGGACATGTTTTCATTTCGTTTTTGTCCATCACTCTTTTCCAGGCCTGGAGGGGGAAGCAGCTGGAGCTGATTTTGAAATACTCATTTGAAACGCGCTCAGAACCAGCCACCTGTAATATGCTGCGCTGCCATCGGCACTAATTCCAAATGCCCTAATTACAGGTCAAAACCCTCCCCTACCCCCATCCCCCTCCCTTTTTAATGGTTTATCTGCGGCTGCAAAATTTTGCCCCATGTTCACCGCTTCGTGCAAAAAAAAAGTAAGCTGCGAAAAAAACGCCCCCGCACTTGTGTTGCATACCGTGAATACCTGGGATTTAATTAGAGATTTTTTTTGCAGGATTAGCTGAAAATTGCTTTTTTACAGCTTTTGATTGCACGATTTTTGGCTAATTTTTTGGCCAACGAAACCGTACTTATTAATATTAACATTGCAGGTCGAAAATATTTCACATTTTATCCAATTTTATGGCAATGAAAAAACAAGCTCAATACGTTGAAGTTCTTTGCTTCTGGTAGTTCTTTTTTAAAATAAAAAAAGCGTTTGAAGTTGTTCCGATATTTGGTTGCCAAAGAGCCCGTTTCTTAGAGAAAAAACCCCCCGAAGAAAAGTCAATTGGATTATTGATGTGCCTAAAAAAGGTCAAAAGTTCAAAAAAGAAAGGGGATTCCAAGTGGATGCAACCGTCCGGCAAAGTTCTTTGTGCGCCTTGCATTGTTATATCTGCACTATTTCGAAAGGAACTTTTTTTAAACCCCCCAAAAAGGCAGTCAATAGTCCCAGAGACTTTTTGAAATTGGTTTGATTTCTCCGGGTCCCTTCTTACTGCCCGGATTGGCCCGGGAAAGTCCCCGCAATGAATATAATTCCCCCGGATATTTTCCACCTGCACAGCGGCAAAATTCCTCCTGGGGGTTTCCATGGAGAACTAGCGGTTGGCGTTCCTTTATGCCTCAAAAGCTCCGGAACGCTTTTTGGGCAAGGAGACATTGACAAAAATCCGGGTTCAAAATGGAAGCTCTCTAGATGAACCCACCACCAGCCCAGAAGGGATCAATGGCTTCATTTCGAGCCTCTTCGGTCGTCAATATCGCCAATAATGCCTACCTTTTCAAGTCGTCGCATTGTTCCGGATTTTTTTTATATATTTCTTACCCAGCTCAGTCATTTAGAAGTCGAGGCAGCAAAAAAACATCCCGGATAAACTGTCAGAGATTTGAAATGGCATTAATTGGAAATAACGAAGCAAGTTTTTCGGACAGACAAGGCTTTTCCGAAATTTTTGTGATGAGGTTCGCGATTCAACTATTGATTCGCAATTAAGCTGATGTTTTACTTGGGACTTGGGCAGTGTACCCCCCTGTGTCTGACCCTCTATCAGCTTTTCCTTTCCCCAGATTCTTAGCCGATGTCAGGGAATCGAATGGGGAGAGTAAAGATTTGAGCTCCCAAGAAGAGAGGCTGTAAAGTGCAGGCCTGGGAAAAATATCATGCATCGAGTAAGATCACTCCATTATTGAGAGATAGCCAGCTTTTTGGAGAAAAGCTAGTCACAATCATGGTTTCATGACATGGACGTAGGGGAGAGGGAAAATCCGGAGGGAGGGGGGGAAAATAACATTATTGGCTTTTCAATCGAAAAAAAAATTGATTTCTGTAAAACCCTAGAATAATTTGAGCTGATCCGATGTATGGGAGCAGGATTTTCCTCGCATGAAGTCAGTCGCGATGCATGAGAAACATCGTTTCACAAAAAAAAATTATTTCCAGCCAACCGAACACCGCATTTTTCATCATTTTTTGGCACAAAAAAGAGAAGAGAATTCAAACAATAATTGGGTCTCTTCCGGGCACGTGAACCTCACGATTTTCATTACCACTTCTGTTAGGGCCCCACCGTCATCGGATATCCCAAGCATTTCGCGCGGAAGGAATGCCAATGAGGTACAGAAAAATGGCTTGTAAAACCGGACACTGCCCGGAATTTTCGAATTAAATTTTTTTTTCCCAATAGCTACTGGTTTTACTTCACATACTGTAGGTTCAAGAATTTGTTAAAATTCGGAACACAGCAGGTGTCACGACCGCTGTGGTAACAACACCTGAGCCCCCCGGATTCTCATGCCACGCACACCAGATCCGGTGTCTGAGTAATATATCCGGACCCGACAAATCCAATCATCCCTATATATCCAGGAGGAGAACCAAACAACGACCCCTCCCGAATCACACTTGGAGTGATCCAATAGCCTTGCTTGCTTCGAGGTTCCAGCAAAAAGGACCAAACCCGTAAAGCTCCATCAGTTCCGGATCCGGGATCACGTTTCGGAATCCAGTGTTCCTTGGTCCATCATCATCCATGCTGACCACGAAGACCATCGCCAATGAGAAAAAAACAGGCTTCGACAAGGATCCAGTGTCATTGCAGGTTTCATCCGGTTCATTGCGGATACAAATAAGGCTCTATCCGGAAAAGTGTTCAATCCGGATTATGAATTTTATTTCAGGCTCTAGCTCTTTATTATAGACACACTCTTTTTAGGGATATAGTAATCGCCCCCCTTTTTCCCGCCTGCCTTTTCGTCCTCATCTCCTTTGTTCAAAAAAAGCCGCCAGATTCCTTCCGGAGAAAAAGAAGGAGGAGGGGAGAAGAAAATGATAAAAAAGGAGAAGAAACCTGTCGCTTTCTTGATTCGAATGCTGATACTTTTTATTCACTCTCGCTCATCCATAAAAGCTCAGGCATGCTATTCTTGTCCCCAGGAATATTGCTCGGGATCCTCTGTCCCTTCCATCTCCCAAGAAGTCTTTTCTCAAACATTTCTTTTCCCTTATCCGTTTCCTTATCTGTTGTGACACGGGTTTGATATTGGCTGGTCACATTTGAGGGGGGAAGACATACGCATTATCATGCTCCGTTTTGAATAAATTAGATCAGAATGATTCCCGGACAGGTTCGTATAGAAGTCTATAGCTGGCCAATAAAAATATCGCATATAGAACTGGCGTGGGTCTTTGCTTCTGTTCGGTGTGCGCCATATGTGCGATAGAAATGGTACCACGTCCATAGAGGGGGGCAGTGTTGCCAAATTTTGATAAGGGGTTCGTGTGTAGCCTACTATTAAATAGCATTCATTCCACAGCTGGTTAAAGTAAGTGTGAATGTTGCTTTTGGTTCTCTTCAAAACTGTATCTATAACAATTCTGCTCTTGAACTGGAAATATGAACAGAGCTGCTGAATGCAAACAGTTTTTGATATTATCAATTCTTTGGCTGTATAGAGAGGCCATTCATGGCAGATGACGTGAGAGTACACTTTTAGGTTTAGCGAGTGTGAACTACACATCAGCATAGCCAATGGCTCAGAAAGCGAGGAGGGGGAGGGGGGAAGCGGCGGGTGAGGGTTGGAAACCTGTAAAAAGAAGAGCATAATCCGGTGCTAATCGAGTAATTCAGTCTGCCCGCATAAGCTGTGCTGGAAACCCCTACGCGCCCAGCGATGATAAACCATTAGGCTTTGAATGCGCCCTCATGCCACCGCCAAGAGTGTCCGGTACAAACCCCATTTTGTAGCCTTTTGATGGCCGATTATGCCCAAAAAACCAACCCACCATGTGGTTTCTGCCTGGTGTTGTCATCATTTCCAACCAGAAAAGCTGCGGGGGGGAAACCCGCACCGAAAATTTTGCGGTGGAATATATAAAGCCCACACATCGGTAACAGGATGGTGGCTCATTCTGACCGAAAATACTTCACATTTGATACAGAAACCGCAATTCAGCCTCCAAAAAATTGCTCGTGGTAAAGCGCAGTGGAAGTGCGAACAGGTCGTACGGAATGAAGACTAAAACTGTGGCAACGTCGCAGCCCATGACGGATTTTTGTTATATCACTCTCAAATTTGCAATAAATAAGTCACAATAACAACCATTTTCGGATAACCGCTATAACAGTTGCTATTGGAATAACAGGTATACAGTATAACATACAGCTGCGGGAATAGCGGTTATAATAACAACCACTATTGGAGGGAAAATAACCGTTATAATAACAATCGTTATTATTCGAATAGCAGCTACAGTCCATGACAGATTTTCATTATTGGCTTCACTACATGTTAATTATTTACTTAGCAATAAACATATTCGTTAAAAGCAACCGTTATTGGATAACCGCTATAGCAATCGCTTTTAGAATAACAGGTATAACGCAACAGCTATGTGAGTAGCAGGTGTAATAACAACCGCTATTTTAATAATGGCTATAACAATAGCTATCAAAATGACATATCAAATACCAGCTAAGGGAATGGCAAAACAGTTGTGGAAATAGTTAAAATGTATGCCGTTATTGTAATCTATACAGGGTGGTCCAACATCAAGTGTCGTTTTATAACGGCGATTAATAGCAGTGATTTTGCGATGACGTAGCAGCGACGCCTAAAATGTCCCACTTCGGCGCATCTTCGGCGCCATCGAAGTGGGAAATTTTACACGTCGCTGCTACGTCAATCGTTAAGCGCTTCTATTAATAGCCGTTATAAAACGACACTTGATGTTGGACCACCCTGTATTATTAATACCGGGGAGGTGTCGTGGCTGAGATGGTAACGTCTCGGCTTGCTGAGTGAAAGGTCCCAGGTTCGATCCCCGCCTGGGAGTTCCCTTTCTCTTGCGTCAGGAGGGTCTCTGACCTACACCAAGGAGGTGTCTGGCAACCTAACCTCCTCGGGAACAGCACAGGGCCCAAACTTGAGACATTGCACCTGAATCCGTGTCCCCTCCCCGAAAATCCCTATCCTTACCCAATCTCCTTGATTCCCTGCACCGGAGTGAAGTTAACTTAGAAAATTGAGGGAAATGGTGGTGTACCACCCTCCTATAGAACCCGTAAGGGTCATCACGGGGTAAAATAAATAAAAAAGTCAAGGGAATTTATAAAACGCAAAAAACGCCGACCTAAAAAAAAACCAACCACCATGGAGTTCCCACAAACGCCGTTCCAGCCGCGGGCGCTACCTCCGCACCGTCTTACTTCGGTAATTCGCCGTCGGATGTCGCTGCCTGATCCGCGTCTCTCCCCCTCTCCCCCTCCCCCTCCCCCTCTCCCTCTCCCTCTCCTTCTCTCCACTTTCGGAATTCTGCAAAAAATTGCCAAATTTTGGCAAGTTGGTGCCTAGTTACGGTTATAATCACCGACCAAGTTGTCCAAATAACGGCTACTAGCGTAGTAGCGTGGTATGCGCTATTTGTCTGTTGAAAACCACCAGTGTTGCCAGATTGTGGGGACTTCCGTTATCTGGTCAGAATCTGGAAGTCAGCGGTTGTGAAGATGCCGAATATTAAAACCAGTGTTGCAAAATGGTTGGAGTGGTTGCCAAAAGGGGGGAGGTTTTCCTCCCTTTCCAACTTCCCCCCTTGCATTTCTCTACATCTTGGCCTGGCCTTTTGGTAATCATCGATTCGGATCTTCCCTTTGTAATGCATCTCTCTCTCTCTCTCTCTCTCTCTCTCTCTCTCTCTCTCCCTTTACTGCTTCCAGCTCTTTTCTCTTTCTCTCCCCTAGCTCTCTCTTTCTCTCTCTTCATCATCCTTCGTCTGTGCCGCTTCCTTTCTCAAACTATTGCTCCAGGCGCTTCTCTTCGCCGAGTTCAGCACTGCATTTGACGTGAAGAGCAAAAGGCGTCAGATGGAAGAGAGATCCCCCCCACCCCCACCCACTCCCTGAAGGAGGAGGAAGGGTATATTATACGGGGTGTGTATAAGGCGAGAGATCTAGTGCGCCCCCGCGACTTTTACAATGGTAATTGTCAGGCCGGGGAGCAAAGAGTCAACAGGCAAGCCCATTTCTTCGCTTCGAGCATTTCGGTTCAGTCAATTTAGCAGCTTCCAGAAGGGAAGAAGGCCTCTTCAAGGACCCTTTAACCATTCAGTATCGGGTTGGCGGGGTTGTAATAACCAAGCAGGGTATTACCCTCTCGTCAAAAATCGCATAATATCGTGGAAATGTTCAAAATCAATGTCATATTTTGTGAAAAAAGCTTTCGTCGCAAGTGGACATTTCGGACATACACGGAAGAGTCGACGGAAATTCAGTCACACACGGACATCAAATATTTAATGGGCAGGACAGTATTGAGTGACTCCAGTCCGTCCCGCCCACAGGATGTGCAAGTATGTGGGCGGATATTTAGGACACGTGGGAGTTACGTGATCTATTATGGTCATGAACACGTACAGCACTGAACATAACAAAAAATGTCAATATAGCAAGGTAAATCAACATGTGTTAATAATTATTTTTTTCATTTCAATGAAAATGACTCCAGAAAGCATAATATTATTTCCTGATAGACTATGCACCAGTTGGTATATTAGTAAAGACAGTTTAAAATGTGCTGACATCTGCTTAAATTTTTGCTGAAATATACAAGCATACAGTGAAGTGATTTTGTCGATATTGGCTCATTCGGCCTAATTCCCAACAAATGTTTCAGTCAATATGATTTTCTTAGAATTACAGACAGCTCTATATTGATTCGACTGGACATCTCCCCACGCAAATCCGTCTGTCAAATCCGCCCATGTCGCAAACGTGACCTGACAATGCAGCAGACCATGTCCGCAGTCCCACACCCACCGTCTTACACTCTTCAATATATTTGCATACCGCGAAAAAAAAAGAGAAAAAGGTGTGGGCCGACTCGTTTCGTAGCCCCCTCTCTCTCTAGGGTGGAGCAGCAATTTTTTTTATCGAGTATATATGGATGGGACGCCCTGTAGAGCTCGACTGGATTGGCCAGGCTGCGTCTCCCGGAGTGATATTGGCCGAGGTGGGCATTCGAGTGCGAACGGCTGGAAATCATCGCTTCATGCAGCTGGAACCAGGATATTTCTACAGGGTGTACCCCAAAACTTATCAAAACTTCCCGTATTCCCTATACTGTCCACATAGTATCTTACTTCGCTCATAGATGGCGCATCCTCGCTCTTTGCTCACTACTGTCCCCTACATGCACATATGACTCACCCGGACAGAGGCACAGACTCCAGCCAATTTTATTGAACCACCCTGTACATAACGTGGGTTGAAAAAAAAACGGGTTTTTGTTTAGAGGCGATGCCCCATCTGGGAGGCCCCATGCTGCTATTAGTGCGTCTAATGGATTGATGTATGGGCCGCAGCAAAACCCCCCGCCTGGGGAGACACATGTCAAGTGATGCCTCTTCCTTCCGGGGGATTCCTATCCGTGCCTGTTTCACACTTCAAGTGACGTGGTCAGTATATCAGCACCATAAATTTCCGGGCCCTTTAAAAGCACCCCTCATTATGTGTCTTTTACGTTTGGCATCGGTGTGATTAGAAGGCAATTTTCTAGAGAGATAAATAGCCGAGGAGTGACTACAAGGCAAGAATTTTACCTTAAAACGTGGCCTTTCGAAGGTTAAGTAGTGAGGATAATAGTACGCAGTAAAAAATTGTTACACTCTTATTTATCACACTAAACTGATTAGTCTGTTATTAAGCAGCTACTTCGTTCAGAGGTTACGGAAAAATATTTTATCCATGTCGCTCAATTTAAGCTTGTTGTGAATTGCTTTGTTCAATGTAAGGATGCAACAGCAACACTTTAATGACCACCTGGACTCACTCTGAAACATTTTCCACTCAGCTGATGAGTGCGTAGAATCAGATGCAGGGCACATTAAGCAGAGGTCAGATTTGCTGTAAGTACTCGGAAGGCTTTTTTTAAAAAACGCATCGTCATCACTGAAGCCACGTGTAACTCAGAAGCAACCCTTTTAAGCGTTCCCCATTGTAAGTTGTGAATCACCACCAGAGAACAGACCATCATTTAACGTCTCTCCAAGTGCAAATAGACCCCCGTTTCGAGAGAGAGGAAGGGGGAGGTGGGGTGGCTCAATTACTGGAGTCATAATTATTGAGTAGACGCCGCTGCAGAGATGGCAAAAGCATGTTATTAGGAACAACTTGTCAACCCGGACGTGGCTTCCACTCTAATTGCGGCCCAAGGCTTCAAAAAGGCCGGCGCCCCGTTCCCTGAGTGCCCGACATCATATCTGCCAGGGTCCGGTGTACAGGGTGAGTCAGAAGTGGGTCCATGGGATAGGTGGGCCAGAAACGAGTCGAAAAGGTAGAGGTGAAGAATGTCGAAAAACGACCCGTTAATGATGTAATGACGATGAACGTTTGGGTGCAACAAGACACACCACGTGTCTTAAGGCACACGTACTTCCATCTCCATTTATGCCATTAACGTCTCGTCTCACGACATTATTCCCATCTACATTTTCGACTCATTTTGGCCCACTCTGCCCGAACATGCAGTTTTGATCAACCCTGTACACACAATAGACACCCACTATTTCATGGCCCTCCCTTGGCTTGGCAGATGAGATATTGACCGTTTGGGAGTTGTCGACGCCAAAGCTTCCCTGATACCTGTTGGGNGGGGGGGGGGGGGAGGGCAAGGCTTTTATGTCCGTGTAATGCGCAAATAATTATCCACATTACGGTCGACGCTGCGGCTTCCAAATTAGTGAGACTCCCCTTTTCCCCCTGCCCCCGACTCTAGATACGCCTGGATGTGACGCCTGGGACGCCGTTACTCTACGAAGCGACGGAAAAATGTCTCGTGGGAATATATTTCATGTCACCACACCGGGGGAGCTCAACAAATATGGAAAAGAGGAAGCTACAATATGCCTCACTAATTATTTTAAAGCTGGGGAAACGGATTTGATCCAAACTTTGCTTTTCTTGCGGTAAAGTCTGTCGAATTCAGGTTTCCCACCTCTGAAAGGGCTTCCTGATAATCCCTCTAACCCATGCATTAACCGAGTGAAAGCCATGAAAAGAGTTAGACACCTCTTTGAAAGATTACCAGGCCTCCAAAAGAAAGTTGGACATGATTTATGAGTTTCCCTAGAAGGAACACTTCCGCTTATCAGAACGGGAGTTTAGACCGAGCCTGTAATGGAAATCCGGGCCCCGTATGTTTTGTAGTGGTCAGCAGGCATGTACATTTCCGGGCAACTCATAATCCGGGAGTGGGAACCATTAAGATAGTCTAGGGGACTGCTCCCCTTTCCCCACCAGAAGTACAGTATATTGATAGCGGTCCTTAATTTCCGGGTGACATATTTCTACTGCTTGCTCCAGTAGGACATTGCCAATATTGGCACAGTGGCCCACACCCCGATTGCATATTTCAAGGCAACGATCAGTCATTCAAAAGGTGGAGTTGTGTACAAGCAGAAGGTCTCCCATGGCGCTACCTTGGCGCCCACTTTCTGGTGCATGGGCGCCATCCATCACTCAACTTCATCCTTCTTTGGTAGGCTCAGCTGGCACATTCTGGGCAGAATAAGCCAGCAGCACAGACAACCGATTGTTCCCATGTCGTCGACTGCTCTTCTTCTCTCTTCCCCCACAAGTCCTGAGGGCCTTTTCATCATTGTCCATTGTTCCTGCTCACAAGTGCTCGCTAACAATCTCCTTCTCCAAGAAGGACAGTGCCACAAGAGTAAACCCAAAAAATAGTGAGACGGCCCAATATGCCTCGCGTCGTCGCGCGTCCTTATCGCATAGAGTGGCGCGTGTCCGCATAGAAACGTCACCGATAAGAGAGTGTCTCGGACAATGAAGGGCCGCGAATGGCCAGCTCCGACATGATGTAGCCCCCTTGTAGGTCTAGAGTGTTATGCATGCAAATTCATGCAAATTGCTCAGACTCCCGGGAACTCGCCCGAAATTAATGTTGCTCTGGGAGAAGCCGAAGAGGAGCCTTCTAATCCGGGCGAAAAGGGGAGGGGGGGAGAGAGATCCGGATTCATAATCCGGAGGCGGTCGCAGAAATCAATCTATTGCTTTTTCCGGTGGGGGAAAATATGCTGGAGGAGAATATACATAATTTATGCTCGCTCTGCTTCCCCTAAAGCAGATGCGATGCTTCGTAACAAACTGATCCATTGGAGTGGAAATAAGGCGAGTTTTTACACGCGACATTTAAAAAATAATTTATTATTAAGCTTATAGGACGCACTTATAAAGTGATTTTCCCTCATTTTATGATCATACACGTACACAAAATGAGATTGCGTTACGTGTGCCACGAGCTGCATAATGCAACAAATTCCCAGCCGGAGTGAAGTCATCAGACCTTTTCATGAAGAGGAAAAAAAACCTCTTTTTCCCACCCCACCCACTGCTCCCTCACCCCTTTTTTCCCTTCCCTTTAGGGCAACGCCGCCAAAGAGAACAATCATCCAATTAGCCAATCATGCCGTCATCCAATATCGGTGGCTAATCCAGTTTATTCATCAGAGTCCCGAGCCTCCCTTGCTATCCAAACCTAACCCCCCGTCCGGTTATTTCAAGGCGGTTGGTCTGGCCTGGAAACAACCAGCTGCCTCTACTCTCCTGGGATCAACACTGCTTGCGCCTAATCAACAATCGGGCTGGAAAAGGCCACACTCATTGTGGTAATCATCATTATAATTTTAGAGCAATCCTTGATTGAAAAAAAGGCTGCATATATGGCGCCTCTCTGCACACTCCTAGCTGCCACTCTCAGGGCTGATCCAGGACAAACAGAGGCACAGACATGTTTTCACATCCTATTTTTTTCGTTCCGAACAACTGAACCGGATCACCTGAATGGATGACCGTGTTTACGTTACCCCCAGCCCTTTTCTCTTATGCTGATTCTCAGGCATTTTCAGTCGGAATCGTCCCAAACTTTGGGTCCTCCCTGAGATTGCCTCCCAAACTTTGCTTGCATCAGCAATCGCCTCAAACGCGGCTTCATCCTGCCTTGATAGCATAGTCGAGGGAAGAAAACAAACGCAAGAAGTTTTTTGGAGCCGTAATTTGTCCACAAACCACTGTCCGAATAATTTTATTTACTCAGCGTCCGATTTGAGGAAAAAATTATTTTAGACAAATTAAGTTAAAAAATGATTATCAAAACCAGGCTATCTCATTTTGTCAAAGTGTGTTAATTCCTGCAGGCATCAACTCAACGCTAAATTCATATTTTCACATTAAGGAACATTTTCATCTCGGGTTCACCTGGACCGCGACAAGACTCACTAAATCTTAAATTTCTGTTTTCAGTGATGGATTCGCACCGAATAAGATAGCCTAGTTTTGATAATAATTACCTACTCAACTAATTGTTGCTCAAAAATATTTGGAGGAAAACATCCTATATGCCTTTATTCCAGGAACAATATCCTTCCCCCCAGTCAGATCATAATGCCAACAATGTTGATAAATGGTGAGTTTGCCACAGCTGCAGCTTCAAATTAGATATGTATGGAAGTATCTTCCGCTTTCTGGATTCACCCCCCCCCCCTCCCAGCAGCATCAGCACCCCCAAGGGCAATCTCGCTTGGTAACGGGTATCGTGAAGACGTTTCTCCCCAAGCAGATTGATGCTGCGGATATTTCCAGGGCTGGAACGCAATTTTTCAGCCGTCGCCATCTTGGGCTGATGGTCCGAACCGACAGTTTGAACCGCGATCAAATGGAGTAGAGACTGGGAGGGTTGGGGGCAGAGTCCATTCGGAGGGACTTTGACGGCTGGGATTGAGGGATGGAGAGCAAGAAGAAGAAAAAGAACTGAAGAAAAAAAAGTCCCTTCTTTCCAACAGCACCGGTTATTTTCTTCCAAAAAGCTGGGCCAGCTGACTACCCGAAAACCACGCCATTTTTTCGCCCCTTTTACAGATTTATCTGGCTGGCACGAATTAGACCTCTCTTTTCTCTCTCTTATCGAGGTTGGGGCCCTATTCGGAAAGAACATGGCCAACGCCAATCTGGAGTCCAATGCTTTCCCCCAACACTATAAATCTAACACCCCATTGGTTCCCTTTTGCTGTTTGTCTATTGCTTCCAGCGGTTAAAGTTTGGCGGGTTGTTCTAACTTGACGTGATTGAGTTGGGGGTCTTTATTTGGTGTGAACACAAAAAAAGGCGCAAATTTGCCAGTTCTCTCGATAGAAACAGGGTATTTATCACTGTCGTAGTCGCAAAAGCAAAACTTCAGGAGAATGCTTTTGAAGCATATTCAGTTAGGAAGTAATAATGCCCAGGAAATAAAAGTGCCAATTTGTTATCAAAATGTACAGGACCTAACTACTTGAACATTGCACCATGAGTCTCAAAGGAATCGGTGTATTTCCAGTACCATTTTTTTAAAAAGTTGGCGTCACTTTTGTTGTCATTGTTATCGCCAACAAGAATGGCTCGAACTTTATCTTCTACAGACCGACTTTTTAACGTTGTTCCACGAAGATAAGAAGACAAGTCTGGTCATTACGGCAGACACCAGCCAATAGGAATTCTTGATTAGGATCACGTGACGCAAGTTTCCCTTCGAGCGGATAACACGGAGCGAAAGTGTTGTAAAACCTCTTTTATGCTCATTTTTTTCTTCTTCTTCGCCTTCACAAAAATCCAAAGATATATTCCCTCTTTCCCTTCTCCTCTTTTCTTCTTCATTTCAATATATTACCATGATTACGACCGCATTCTTCAATAGCGACGTAATCAATGGCCATTACAATGTAGGGAGCTTCATTACCAATTCCCTCCTCCCGCATACATTCCGAAAGACTCGTTTTTATCCCTTCCCCTTTTTTTCTCTCTTTCCGCATCCTATTTCGGATACAGCAGCATCAATCGCACAAAATGGCCGGGAATGACCCGGGAAGGCCTCATAGAAAATTCCCAATAAGAAATATTCCTCCTTAGTACTTTGGGAGTTATTCGACCCCTTTTTTTGGGAGGCTGGAAAACCCCGGGTGCTTTTTCCCCCCTCCCAAAAAAAATAGCTGACAAATAGAGGTTACAAAGGCGTAGATTTAAGGGGTCGTGCCAGGTCAGTGGCTTGTAATTGAATTATTCAGATACAAGGGCGTTTGAAATCTTCAGAGACAAATTGTTGCTGCAGCGCACCCCTCCGGATTTACGACCGAATATAACTGCAGAGGACATGTCCTATTAAGTTAGTTGTTACATTTTGGAGAAGGAACCAAGGCAGCAAGAGCAAAAGCAACAGCGAGAGAGAGAGAGAAAGAGAGAATATATAACGGAATGCTTGAGCGGACGAGTAATTTAGCCGGCAAGGAATGCGCTATAAAATAGGTTAATGCATTCGGTATTGCATTATAAAGCATTCAATTGCCAGAAGTCATGAATCATGTAGGATGATTTTCCGAGTCTGAATAGATTTCACGTCCGGCCATATCATGTCTGAGAGTCCCGATTCTATTAACTTCGGCTGACAATATCATTAAAGCATCGAGGAGAGTACACACAGCTCTTGAAGCAACAATCCGGGCTATAAAAAGACGTACGGTAACATTCTTGCGAAAATTATTTCACATGTGGAATTTCAATATGAATAATTAAACTGACATGTAATATTCGTGAACTTTTTTTTACATGATGATTCACATCGTGTGTATTGCGCTAACGTCTATGCAAATGAGATTTGTGGTTTCTCATTTAACGAGCCCGGATTATCCTGCAGGGTTGACTCACGTGCGTAGATGACGAAATGGAATGTCACCCATTGACTTTGTCCATTGGTATAAAAGTTCTGTTGAGAAGGGGAAAGAGAGATCCATTGGCCAAAGGCAACCGTCTGAAAAATGCTGGGGCGTGAATAAGCCAAAAGCTGTTAATAATGCTGCGCATCCCCCAGCCTTAATCCTCAGCTTTTCAACAATCTCCCCCCTTCTCATACCCCCACGCTCTTAACTGAATTGTTCCCACGAGGAAAAGAAAAAGAATACAAAGTAGCCATGGAACTCGGAAAGTCATTAAGATTCTGCCATGAGTCCGGCATAGATATCGCTTCGACGCTGATTGAAAATTTCATTAACCAGAGAAAGCCCCTTTCACTGTGACGTCACACCGCAACAATACGGTCCTCTCGGTTTCCGCATGATCGGACTCGAAAAACCGATTTCAATTTTCGACCCGGACACTTTTTTCCCCTTGAGCGTGAAAGCGATAAACTTTGTGGCCACATTTTAACGACAATGTAAAATTCAAAATTCCGGCGACATCTCTCTTGGAGTTGGCCGAGCGTGAAATTTTCGCTCTTTTTTTGTTGTTGTCAAGTGCGTTCAATTCATGAAGCGCGACATTTATTTTGACGCCGCTGTTTGGCTCGGTCTATCGGAAAGTTATACCCAGTACATCACCGCTGTATGGGGGAAGAGGGAGACGCTTCAAAAAAATTGGGGGCCGGAATTTTTATCGTCCTGATGTCGATATCACCCTTGACGATGTGCCCTCCGAAATGGATTTACGGGCCGTAAAAGTGTGTATATACCGTAGGGTGGAGGGTGCAGCTTATTAAATAACATCCACGTTTCAAGGTGTGCTTTATCAGCATGTGGAGCTTCCAGTAGGGTTCGGGTCCTCGTTTTATTCCGATTATAAATCCTTACTTGGGCTCTGCACAGAACCTCATTAATACTACCGGGGGTAGGGAGGAAAATTGCAATAAAAAAACAGGGTCGGATAATTTTCAAGACTCTCATCTCCCCTCGGAGTTATGAGACCAGGGGCGTGCTTTATCACAATCTGGAGTGGCCAATTGGCAAGAAAATTTCGACCTTCCCCCTCCCCTTTTTGGAGAGACTCGTAAGATATTTCATGTTTCGAGCTTCCCCCCCTATAAAGGTACTTGAAAATGTTCATTAAACGTATCGACAGGATGTGCAGGAGTGGTATGAATAAGACCTGCCCAAAATGAACCCGAAGCAAGTCCTGCAGGATCAAACTTTGTCCGGAATTCCAGATTTTGCAGCCTGTACATTCGTATATATAAATATACGAGGGTCGACCCAAAATGATGACGGTTCCTATCCCCCTAGTGCTTCATTGAAGTAGGGAAACGTCTCATTTTGCTTGACTGCTCATGACAGCGCGTCCTCGGAAATGTTCCCCCCGAAAGGAAATTGAAACGCGTCACAAGGCCTGCAGAAGCTGCAGGGCCATGACAGCCCCCCTGATGTCGCCATATTCCTTTGGGAAGAAGACCCCCAAACCTGCAGATAGATTCGTCTAGTTTTTCTTCTTCTATAAGGCAACAAAAAAAAATGCCTCGGAGTTTCTCTAGAGGGCCAGACCACGTCAACTGGGGAAATTCTCTTTTCCCGAAAAACAATTTTGCCAGTTTATTGCGAGGTCCGAGTGTGTACATCGGGGCCACTTGGAGCTGCAATCATTTGGCCCCGTTGCCTACTCCATCCCTTCCGGTTTCCTGGGCCTTTCTTTCCTCCCCAATTCCAACCGCCCCTTCAAAAAAAAACCCGGGCTTTTTTGACCAGAAAAACCCTCACCCTAGCCCCGAATTTGGTGGCAGCTCCCTGAGGAGAATTTCCTACCAAGACTTCCTTCCAAAGAAGCCTTGCAATGATTCTGGGCACGTAGCATCGGCCCCGGGATATTAAATTTGAATCCAACACATGTCACATAAAACCTGTCATTTGCAATGAGACGAGTCGTTTATCAGCAGCAGAGCGAAGCAAGAAGTAGAAATGCTGCGGGAATTATTCACAAGTTTGTCCAATGTGCGCCAATATGCGTGCGAAAAATTCAATTCGGTATACCCTGGAAGACTCTCCCTTCCGCCCCCCCAAGAAAACAAACTGTCTCATTAGCCTAATAGCACTAATTAGTCTCTGAATAAGAATGAGGCCGAATTTTTTTCCCCATAATAATAAAAGGGTGGCTCATCTGCACCTGCGTTGTTATGATGCATCGCCCACCGCTGCTGGTGTATCGCGGGACATATTTCACGCTGCACATCAGTTACAAATCAATTAATCATTAAATGTTATGCACACTATAATCCCTCCCCCCCATCACCTGGATATTGATTTTAAACCACCCCCACCCCCACCCCTTCCGGGCAACAAAACAAAAATATGTGCATGTGACGGATCGGCTTCTGTCAGCGCGTTGCTCTGGACACGTAATAATATCTCACTCGTACCCATTTATTACGCCATGAAAATGTCGTCATGGATAATGGCGCTAATTTAAAACTGGTTTGTGCTCCCTATTTTCATAATCATATAATGATTACTCTAGGATAAATCTTTTGACAGCGGGGTGCTTTCCAGGCCCTGCCCGCTCGCATTAAAACTACTAGTCAAACAATGTCCGTTTTTGGCCAATCGCATTATCATGGGCGTTTTTAGCTTAATAAAAATTGTTAATAAATGCGTTTTATATCCTAGCGTGGTGTAATCTAGTAACGTCAGGCCGCATGTATGATCTGGTTGAAATATTCAAACTGCTGCAGTTCACTTTTAACACCTACGCGTTCTGAATAATTATTGATATTCGCTTACACTCCTCCCTAAAACTCGATCAAGTACTAAAAAGGTAGGTAGATTAAAATAAATAAATAAATAATGGCAGATCGTACAGAGTGCAGAACATGCTCCTAAAACTTACTTATGTATAACAACAAAAATTATTCATACCTAAAATACGTATATAGCGCAGTATGTCAGGGGTCGAAATATTGAGATACAAAAGTGCAACTAGTACTCCAAAATAATTGTTATCAGCACTCCAAACGGAGCCTTCGGAGTTCAAAAGTTGCACTCCAGTTGGTCCTTCTTTTTAGCATGGCTAAACTCAGTAATTAAAAATTAAGCACTCCAAGTGAGAAATTTCCATCAACTCCAGAAAAATGTCTGGAGTGCAAACTATGCATCTGGACAAAAAGATTATACCCCTGCCCTGTTATGAAATAGGTGTGTTCAAATGAAACATAAAGTGATCTCAGAAGCTATTTGCCTCAGCTGAGTACTAGTGGTATCTCTGTGTAGGCCCTTGCATGACTAATTTTCATTCAGAGTAGTAAGTAGTCAGTATGCATGTAGTGGGCAGGAGTGCATTTTATGCCAAGTCTCCCAGGGCTATGCATTCGTCTAAACATGCACAACTCGCCATCATCATTTTCCGTCATCAAGGAAGGAACTTCACAAGTGGACATTGTCCATTGGATGCAGAAGGTCCACGGGAATGTCTGTTTCAAAAACAAGACTCTCTTCAAAAGGTGTAGGGAATTTTTGTCCAGACGTGTGTGCATGGAGGAAATTTCCTTAGTTGTTTTCTGCACCAAGGTGTCCACCAAAGTATTGTGGTTGAAGAAGGCTTTCCCACATGCCCTTGGCATTCAATGGACAATGTCCACTGGTGAAGTCCTTTCCTCGATGAGGAAAAGGAATGATGGTGAACTGTGCCTGCTTGGACGAATCCATAGCCACGAGAGACTTGCATAAATGCTCTCCTTCCCACTTCATGCATACTGACTACTAACTACTGTGCATGGAAATTAGCCATGCAAGGGCCTACTCAGAGATACCACTAGCACTCAGCTGAGACAGATAGCTCCTGAGATATTGCCTCACTTTATGTTTCATTTGAACACGCCATTATAATTATGTTACGTATTTATGTTATGTATTGAAAGCACTCTTTCTAGCACGTTTTTCGAGTGGCAAAAAATTAATGATTGCAATGAGGCGAGGGATTCATTATTGGAGCCTGCCTCGTGACTCCTTCTCCAATCCTCTTGTCTGGAGGATTAAATCTGAGATTAACTTTGGGAAAAGGGGGTAGCTTGGAAAAATGGGGAGTTTTGCAGACTCGACTCACGTAGAAAACAGTCATTTAGGGTTGGTCTGATGCCTAACTTTTCTCTCTCTTTACGAAAAAAACCCGTTTTAGATTGTTGGATAGTCTGTTGGTAAATTAATGAACAGAGGCGGCCAAAATGCTGGGCAGGGTTTGTAATGAGGCGGAAATATGCATGCAAATGTCCCCCTAGGAAAAGGGGGCTTGTCAATTGAGGACAACTATTGCATAGGAATAGGAGGGGGGGATGGGAGAAGAAGGGAGCGAAGTGAAGAAAATTGCACAACAAAAGCGGTGCTAATTGAATTCATTGCTTAGAACCCGCCTGAGAGACTGTGGGGGGAAGGAGATTGGGAGGGGGTAAAAGGCACATGTCTTGGAAAAGTACACTGTAATTAATGCTCAGACTTGAGGAGGGAAAAGTCTGATTTCATTCCAGGAAAATTATGCGAAGACACTAATTAAACAGTCGTGAATAAAGCCTGCGACACTTCCATCGCATTGGATGTGTTTTAAGCCTATTAAGCCAAACGACATCCTTACATGCGAGTAAAGTGATCCTCAGTTTCATCCTACATCTTTCATCATTTCAGACTCCAGACAAAACTGGTTCTAGTCTTGAACCCGATGTGACATGTCCCAAGGGTACACACCACCACTTGGAAGTCTAGCGTTTAGACAAGGGGTAGAACAAGAGTGGTCCTCGGGTACATGAATCGATTTTAACCAGATTGGGAACGAGCAGAGGCAAGACGAGATCTGGGAGTGAGTTGGGTCCCCTCCTCCCAACACTCCATAGTCTTCTGGGGAATCCCTCGGCAAACAAAAGGATATGGCAAGCGGGAGTAGTGCAAGGGATGAGATGAGATGAGAGAGAGAGAGAGAGAGAGAGAGAACACGCCATGCACAGGGTGTTTCCTGACGATCGACACCAATATGAGCATCTTCCTTCATAGGAACTCAGCCTATATATTTGGGCATGTTGATGGCTCACCCTGTGCAGAAGGGCTCACGGTGTATTGGGTGCATCCAATTGGAATGATTCAACCCCCAATGCGCCATTCTTTATGAGCCCTGGTGGACCCTCAAGCCAAAAGCTCCTACGCATCACCTCACTCACAGTGGTCCATGTGACTCATGTGGTAAAACTTTGGTCCACAGGGGTTGAGTAGGGGGGAAGGCAGATCGCGTGTAATGCTATTCAAAAAAACAACAGGCATGTTCTGCCCAGGAACTCACGCATCACATGTTATCTGGCTTAAACCCTATCGATTCAGGCTATTGCAGTAATAACAACATGTGCAGGATTCTCCAGACACTGTCTCCAATATGGTGATTATTCATCCTTCCATGTTGTCACGTGGATGGAGTGACAGCGTCGGTCAACGATTTGTGTGACTACTTTGCCTGGCAGCTTCCCTTTTTGAGGGCGATACACGTGTTGGAAGGAGCCAGAAAAGAGCCTTCCGATCTTTTAATGGCCTTCTTGTGTCATCGTTGCGTGACACGCTTCATTCCACCGCTTGTCACCCTCCCCCCTTTTCCCATCTTAGAAGAGAGAAAAAAATATCTAGAGACGCACACACACAGGTGGGGGTCACTGATGGCGGAAGGTGTCCCTCTAGGGAGTTTTATCTCCCCCAACAATTTTTATGACATGTCTCGCGTGCAGTCATACACGTGGAGGGAATGAAGGAAAAGGTGGAGAGAAAGAAGCAAGAGGGGGACTGACACGCCTCGCATTAAAAGGTGTAATTAAGTGCATATCAGGGACGTCCGAATACAAAAAAGAGAGTGCCATTGTTGGAACGTCGAGAGAAGAAAATTAGGCTGTCTTTTTCGACTGGGACGAAATGTCCCGTACAGATTTGATCAGGTCTGTAATTTTCTCCGAGTAAATTGATTGCACGAGTAAATTTTTTGTTAAGTACAAAAGGTTGATAAAATCGTCAATAAATGTCGTAACCTTTATTAGTTTATTTATATCTCATCAAAGATCCGACACAACACTCTCTAAAATATTTTGAGCGAAAATTTCACTCAAAAACGAGCACTTTCGCACAAATGCTATTTTTTTAGTGAATTTCACTCGGCGAAGATTGACTTTAACTCAAATCGAGTGGAAAGTTACTCGAAATAAGGGTGAAAATGAGGCGGTAACTACGGTACTCTTTCATCAGTGAGCGAAGCCCATTTCACTCAGAGAGTTTGAGTGGAATGAAATCACTCAAATTGAGTGGAAAACCCTTGGGAAAATTACGCAAATTTTTTAGAGTGTTGATTTGTAGAGAGAGAGAAAAAATCCAACTCGAATATTTTACAATTTTTTTGAGGGGAACTTTCGCACCAATTTTGCTTCCAGTGCAGTGCAAATCGGGGTTAATCTGACTCAGAATGATAAGACCAGTCTCCAGATGGTGCAAACCGCTTATTTTCCTGAGAAAACCGTCGAGGTCGAGGGGGAGATCTTTCCCTCTTCAAAAAAAAAAAGAAAACCTCCCCAAAAATTTCCTACGAGCGTCAGATCATAGATCTCGCCGGCAGCTTTGCGTTTCTCCGCTTGTTCAGATAAAGCATTCGGAGATATTCTCACGTTTCTGCTTCTTTTTTTTCTCGTCTCTCGTTCATCTCCAACGGAGAGAAACGCAGGATTCGAAACATCTGTTTCCACAAACTGGAAACAGTTTTCGTGCAAAGTTTAGTGGAGAAGACGCAAGCATGGCTTAAGTTCGGTTCTTTTGGGGGTGGGGAAGAAAACCAACCAACTTATTCCTTTCATTAATCCTTCCCCTTGTTTTTGGGAACCTTTCCACTTGCTTCTGCAATTGGCACAGTGAAAAGAAGGTGGTTCCAGAGAGTGGCGCCCCGGAAAACGTACTTTTCCGGAGGATTCGGCCCGGAAAACCGAGTGTATCCTGGCAGCAAAAGATGGCACCACATTCCCACTGAAAAGATCCTAACAACCATGGATCGAAACTCCAAGAGTTTTCTTGCTCGACTGTGATAAATCGGATTCCAGAAGGAGTATCGGGGAATGGAGAAAGAAAGAAAGAAAAAAACCCTCATCACACGTGGTGTTAGGCTGCTTTGCGAGGTTGTATAACCTTAGACCAAAAGTTGGGTCTAAATCAATAAACAGCGCAGGAGTGGACGTAACTTTTTAAGTAGTTCTGAAAAGTTAAATAGGACTAACTCTGAGAAGAAAATAGGTTTCGAATGAGAAAATATTCTGCTCAATTATACTTAGATCCGATTGGTCTCCAGAAACAAAACAAAAACTGCGAAATTTTTTACATTGCACTGATGATATCTCTATTGTTGAAGCTAGACTAACAATATGATTGTGCATGTCAGACTGTGATGTACTATTACAGTACATGGTACGTGTAACTGAATTTATTTCCAATAGTTGTTTAGCAACGCAATTGCTTTTTATCATCCAATAAACACTTCCAACCACAAAGCAACCAAACATAATATGCAAATGAAATAGCCCGCAACTGCATTACGCGGTGCACCGGATGGTGGAAAAAAACGCAATGCAATAATTAATAACGACATGTACAGGCCCTGAATAACTGTCCGATTAAAAATGTCACGTCACATAAAACGTCAAAACTACATTTTTATAACTACTTTAATGTTGACAAACAAGCAAAAAAGTTTTCACCAAAAATATTACCTTGCTGGGCTCACTGAATTTTATTAATATTACAGAGCATGTTTCGAATGGTCACTGTTACAGGGTACACGGCAACAATAATTGCTTCGTCATTGTTGAAAAGCAATTAAAGTCTCTCCCACAGATATTTCATTTCATCTCATATTGCGAATGTTTTTTTTCCCCACATCACACGCCCCCCTGCCGACTAGCAATATCTCTGCAGAATCAACTTAACACGTGATTACTGGCCAGTAATCACAGGGATTGGGCCAGCTGACAATAAAAATCGACAAAAAGGAGCCGAGGCATAGGACACAATAATACCTGGCATTGTCCAAATCCCTATTCAGCGGAGGGGTTAGCAACCTCCCAGGGCTCTATACACACACAGCACAGCACAGCAACGCAGACCGGAGTCCAATAATTCAGAAGCCCCGGGGTGACGTAATAATGCCATTTAAAGGACGAGGGAGATTTTTTTTTCGGGTGGTGGGCGGAGAGAGGAGACCCCACATTTGCTGAAAGAGAAAGCGTATAAGCTTCTCACTCCCAATGAAAAGGGAAGTATTTCCTATAAATGCTCCACGTGACGCAACACTATATCTTGTTATTGGAGAGGCGAATCCAGGGACTGCAGGACTTAAATGTTATGTTTAGGTGGAACCATTATTGCAGAACGTCAATTAATTGCTATTGAGATGTAGAGTCAAGTGTAGATGACTATTTTAATGAAAAAGACAGAATAATACACAGAATGAAAATAATTCAAAAGGAGACCTTGAATTTGAAAAATAAGTTGACTCAAAAATGCCCAAAAATATTTTAGAGCCCAAATTGTCAATTCATATTGCACAAATACTGTAGCCTATATTGCAATCGCGGCTGTAAAATTGCAATACTAAGCAAGTTAGTGTGCTGTTTAAAAATTACTTTACATTTATGTTGCTCGGTTGAGTGTAATTGAGATGTTAACATTACGGTAAATAAATAAATAAACAAATAAATAAATAAATAAATTTTTTACAGAGGCTAGGGAAAAAAGCAGTTTTGCGAGCACAGTGAATCCGATTTTATTACGCAAAAGCTTTCTTATTGTTGGATTTTGTTATAGAAAGTCATGAAAAGTCAAATAAAATCGGTTTATGAGTTTAGAATTGAAATGTATGCTACTTTTTTCCTTTTCGAGGCATATTTGTGACTGTTATGCCCTTGGTTATGCCCTTTCTCATGTCAACGCTTCAATTGTAGTTGAGTAATCTCACATCATTTTTTTGTCATCCTCAGTACTGTACACGCTGCAATTTGTCACATATGAGTTATAGTCACAACTTGTACAAAAACCAAGAACAAAGCAGCACTGAAAGGGACAAACATTTTTTCGAAATGTTTTTTTTCTTCTCCGTGTGCAATCAATTCCTTCCGTTGTCTTGCACCACGATTGTTTCGACTCCTTTGGTATTTAGCGAAGAAGACAACCGAGCAAAATATATGGACGGGTTCCAGCTATATCTTTTGGAAAGCAAAAATAACTATAAAAAAGGCTTCCCCCCCCTCTCTCCCTCCCTCCTCACAGTCCCCTCCATAATTTCTTTTTCCTGATGGCAACACCGGACTATTATGTGATGCCCACTGGGGCAGAACTGTTCACTTGACATCGGACAAACGGTCCCAGGAACAGAAGCGATACCCGGGCTGCAGCAGCATCAGGTAATGATAAACGACCCGGTACCATCTTTCCAGTATCGCGACAGGCCATTAAAGGCACCGGGAAAACTACAGGGTGTTTCACAATCCATAGAACATTAAATGACTTGTTCCACAGCGACATACTCGCAGCAGATACAACTTTAATCGGATATTTCATATGTCCACTTGATGCCCTTAGAAATCGTGCTGTGTAGACCAAATGATATCTTATAGACATAAAGCAGAAAGTTTCTGTTTGTTTGTATGTCTCGGCTAGTCGGCTACCTAACCCACTTCCATACCTCTGAGAGGATGAAACTTGGCACACCGATGTCTTACGTGCCGCTGATTGAGGAAAATACCTAAAACCGCACTCTTTGAGTCTAAATGCCTAACATTTTGTTTTACAAAGTTTGGTATTCATCTTAGGCAATTTTACTTCCACAACAGATGGCGCTCCTACCCTATACCCTCCCCACCTCCCCTTATCAATCCCCGTGCGAAGAACGGGTCCCCTGCTAGTGCCTACATAAAATGATGCAGAATTTGGGCCGAGCAGTTACAACACACCCTGTGGTATGGATCCGACGGGCGCCTTCCCGTTTTGTTGGAAATACAAGCGCAGTAATATCGCAGGGTAATGCAGGTGTAATCTCGAACTTATCCCCGCGCGATTAAGTCGCGAAATGAACTGATGCTGGCCAGCCAGTCTCTAGGGAGATATTAGGTTAATGTGTTTGTTGGTGACTGCAGACTAATGCAGGGTTGGAGCCATTACGGAATTACAAAGTTGGGCCCACCAGTCGGAAAAGGTACATATTTATTCGCCATAAAAGTCCTGCCTGAGCTCACCTCCGACAAATCTCTGCAAGGATTTTTTTTTGCCAGTTGTTTTGCTTGCACCAACGGGCTATTAACCTTTTGTTCGGGAGCAAAAATGCCCGTCCATTTTTGCATGCGAATTTTTTCTCTCCGACTGGTCCTGACAGCAAGCAAGTACTATCGACTAACGCGTGGCCGAATTCCGTCGGAGCAACTCGCAAAATCGGAACGTGTGAAATTGAATTGCAGTCTTTCTGGCCCCTTATCATGCAATTGTCACACTTCGTTTGGTCGGAATTGGAACTCGGGCAATTCCGACTGTGCAGAGTTACACTCGAGCACTTTTTTCCCCAAAAAACCAAGGGCTCGTCACACCAAGTGAACTCCTTCAAGACCCCAGCCGCACCAGAGATGGCATTAGGACAGGCGGTGCATTTATATGGAAATGATTTATTTCCCTAATTAATTAAATTCTCGGGGACCAAAAGCATTCCGGGGGGCCCCTTTTGGGAGGCAAGAGGACTGTCACAACATGTCATCATCCTTGTGAATGGCGCGGCCCTTTTTTACCATCAATTTTGGGGGAAATGGTGGCAGCAATTTAAAGCGCATAACTTGGTGCATTGAAAAGCATCATGCTGAATGAGCCTTATAATTTCTTTAAACACGTACAGAGGGACTGGTATGTCATCCCACACAAAATATGCAATTATTGTCCGTACGAGCTCTAATTATTTGTAGGGTTCAACAATTCAGAGCGCGAGATAACAAAACGTTTCGTGCGTTGTCTCCTCGCAAGAGAGACGCAATATATATCGAGGTATTGCATGCAGCCCGCTTGTGTATGACACTATGACAGTTTGTCCCAAACACGCCCAACGACTATCGTCTCCATCACTCTTCACAACTTCAGGAGAGACACACACGCAATCCGCATATCTTCAGCACATGTGTGCAGCCATGTATATCACTATTTTGAAGCATTTTCCTTCAATTTCGGGTCTTTTCAGGACTTGAAATTAATTCCTGCCATGCACGTTCCGGAGCTAAATTGTCGTCTAAAATTCCTGTGCGAAAAGTAGGAAAAGCAGCCCCCCTCTCCAATGCAAAGTAATGAACCTGAACGAAACGGGAATAAATTGAGATGACACGAGCTGGCTTTCACCACCAGCAGACGCAAGGTCTGTCCTCAAGTGTGAGGATGACCTCCAGGGAACAATAGTCTCAAAACATTCCTTTCCCTTCCACCACTTCAAACCTCTGCTCTTTTCCGACGAGTTCCCGGATCCTTTTTGCTTTTCCGGGATGGGGGGTTGACATTCTCCGGGTCTGCGTCCAGTTCCTTTTCTGCGGCGCCTCAGCCTGTAAACTGCTCCTTAAATCAATTTCTCCAAAGACTGGCGGAGGCAGTTTACGAGCAGAAAACCCACCCCAGTCTCATTCACAGGGTAATTGCATAATGGGGCATGTGGGAATTAATTAACGCTTTCAGATTTTCAAGGGAGGGGGACACTGATGGGTACAACCGATCGGAATCCGGACTCAAAATGATAGTTCTGCGATCGACTTACTTTTCCGATATTCTAGAGAGTTTCTCCTGGATTCCGGGTCATTTCGATGTAATCTTTGATTCCTTGCACGTATAGTATAGAGTGTGAACACACTAAGATTTAAATGAATAAAACTATTGAAAAAGCGGAATAAATGTTTGTGTCCCATTTTAATTTTTTGCACATTCTAATTCGAAATATTATTTTTAAATTGCCAGGTAGTATGTTAATTTAGTACTAAATTAACAACTTTCCCACTGAATATTGAGTCCAACATGGGATTTTATGTAAATTTCGGTTCCATTTCAGTCATCTTCTCTGAATGTGAATTATGTTCTTGAAATGTTAGTTAACTATGATCAATACTAACTGGAGCAATCCTTTTAGGCCAACATTCCGTTGGTATTTTTATATTATTTCCCATTCCGCATGATTTAATTGGAGTTGGGTTAACACATTTCTCTCACTTTCTGACTGATATTTTCATTCAAAATATTTCCCGATTCCTCTAGTTCTTGGCTCCAGGTGTACATATATGAATATCCACCGATAACCATTCAAAATAATTATGAGCAGCATCCCCATTGAGATTCAAACTAACCAAGCATTAATTCCGCACAGAGCATGAATATTGATAATTTAAAAATTCAATATCGGGAACTGTTCTGGTAGCTCCCAAAAAACAGCAGAATCTGGTGCATCGGTATAAGAGAATATTCCGTCAGGTTTGTGTTCATTTAAAAAAATAATTTTTAAAAGGCACGGTCAATAAATTACAATTTGCATGGAAATCAGCGCGAATATTCCCCAATATTTAAAAAAAAAATCCTCCGCTCTGGGAATCGATTTGCAAAAATTATCCAAACCCTGCCACAAGTATGCAAGAATAGCCCTTCACCGGGCTCACATTTCAATATGAAATTAAGCGTTGTGCCGCGGTAATAATAAATTCAAACAAGGGCAATGGAATTTCGGGTTGCTGTGCATCCACACCACGGTTCCCCCCCCCCCCAAAAAAAAATCCGATTTTATTTTTCCGAAAAAAAAGTAGCTCTCTCACCTGGTTTTGCTGGGAAACCCTCAGGACTTTCAACTTTGCCTTCAACTTAACTCCGGGACGTTGGTGACGTTAGAGAATGATTGATGAGATCACGTGGGGAGATTAACGCCTTTTATCTAAAGGAGAGGAAAAAAAAGAGTCGGTTGAAGGGGGGAAAGTAAAAGGGAGGGTGTGTGGGGAGAAAGTTGCTACAGGTTTCCAGGAAAAGCCCAGTGGTTTCAGCAGCCATGTGAAAGATTAAGGCCCGAATTCATCAAAGTGTTTATGGGTAGCCGACAATTGTGACTCGAGCGGAACGGACCGTGACACACGCGTAAATAAATCTGACGCTCTTAATTATTTATCAGCGTTTCCTAAAAGTGATTAAAGACTTGTGGGGTTCTAGACGTCAGAAAATGGGTAAAACCACTCCTAATTTTGGAAAAAAAACGTGACAGTGAAATATTACACCCTTTTTGCAATGAATTGTGGGATTCACTTATGTGGTTATAGGATTCCAGGAAAATCCGGGCAATCTTTAAAATTGAGATTTCTGACCTCCAGGCTTCTCTGCGCACGTGTGATTCTCTCTCACACAAAAAACGACCGCATGTTTCTCATTTCTTCTTGAGAACTTAATCCTTCCCAAGTCTGTTTTGAAAAGGGGACCAATATTGTCCAAGGGTGTGAAAATTAATCAGATTTTTTGGCCGCGGACTTTTCCTTGTGTTTTCGTTTCATCAAGACTGAGAGTAACAAGCTTATTTTTTGGCCTCCTCGTTTTCAAATTTTTTGTGGCCCTCTCCGGGCTTGTATACTTTTCCCGTTCCTCACATCTTGCCACTGAACTCTCTCAAGTGACTCAAGGCTTCGGGATCTGGCATACCACACGCAGAACAAATATACAGCCGGAGGAAACAGAGATACACTGAGAAACGTCGGTTTGTACTGTACATTTCACTCGAGGCAAATACTGTACCGCATGAAATAAAATCTGAAAGTACATGTAATGTTCTGTAAATTGAAAAGACATACAGTGAAATTTACAGAACATTACAACATTTACTGTAAGAGGTAAATTCTATGGTGTGTAATAATAATGATTACACACCGTGGAATTTACCTCTTACAGTACGGTACATTAAATTCAAAGCTGAGCTTTCTACATAGAGCAACAAAGCTTGCGGTTGCACCTCTTTTTGTGCGAAATGTTTCCAGTGTACATTTTAAAATGTAGTAATTAATTTCAAAAAGGCTGCTTTGTTCGCGAAACTATATATCGATGCTAAAAATCAACAGCTCGCTCTATACCTGTACAATGTTTGAGCGCCCTCTTTGTGCCTCGTATAGTACGGTACATATGCAGTACCCTGATTTTCATCATCATCGCAACCGCACGCACCTGCTTTTGAATGCACTGCCCTTTATAAAATTTTTATGCCCATGTACTAACTTTTTATGGCAATAAAAATTAAACCAGCAACCGTTTGGCGCACGTAAGTCACTGTAATTTTAAATAATATCATACAACGCTCGCTCCAGGCAATTTCGAGCACCGTACGCAAAGGTAGTTTTTTATGCACAAAAATCAGCAGCAGTGCACCTGACAGCTTCACTTGCAAACACTGCGTGCAAAACAATTACAGCGCAAATCTCTACTCTTTATTCCAGAAGGGGGGAAAAAGCTTTGTGTGTTCACGGTTCAAGCTCCAAAGGAGAAGAGTGCGATGTGACATGGATTCTTGGCAAGCCAGGGTCCCTCCAATCAGTCTTAGCCTGCAATCTCTGAAGATGTGCATGGAGCATAATTAAAGTGCTGACGAAAGGAGGAAGAACGGGGGGAAGAAGAGCTATATGTAAAAGGACTCCATGGAGTGAGAGGAAAGGGGGGGCCTAATTTCCTTCGACGCTTGGGAATCGTCCTAGTCTGAATGCTGAGCAGCTTGGACCCGCATTATTTGGCCTTCATTTCGGGGATATGAAGCACATCGATCTCATGGGGCAGCCTTGGAAAACGAAAAGACGCTGAAGAGAGAAGCCCCTCCCAATACTGTGTTTAGATCTGTTGAAATAAATCACAACTATATTGATGCAACTCCGGATGATATCCAGGCAATAACAATTTCTTGGGAAATTAATTCACGCCTCGGAAGCACTTAGAGCAAAAGAAATGCTTCCCATTCTTTCTAGAGACTAATCCTGACAAAGGAGAATCATGAATGGATCGCATCATGCAAAGCATGGACGGGCATATCTTATACACAGAATTAAACCCGCCTCAGGGAAAAGGTGTGGCCAAGACACTACCTGTGCTCCATTTAAAAAAAATTAATGGGGACCTAGCCTTGGTCAGGGATCGGTCAGGGATTTGGGAGAGTTGTACACGAATAGGTCACCCACACAAATGTAAACAAGCATTCCACCCATTTTCAGCACCAAAATGTCATTCCTCCATAAATAATTATCGCGGGTTTAAAAGTCACTTTCAAATTGGTGGGAAAATAGGGGGCGTGGCCTAAAGGGCGTATTCCCACTCCTGCCTGACCACAGTGACGTCAGCAGACCGGTTCACCTGCTTTACTGGCGGTCCGTTCGATTTTGGTTAGATTATGTTACTATACTGTATAGAGTCGCCAACAAAACAAACAAAGGGACAAAGCAGTCGGGTGCGTTCCTGCCTCTGCATCGATCTGTTTGGCCACAGTGACGTCAAACAGAAGGCAACACAATACCGTATAATTAATATGATGTTAGGTCGATCATAGCTCGAAAACCAATACGTGTATTTCTTGAAACAAGAGAACCAGAATTTATTTTAAAATAAGGACGATTTTTTACGCGGGTTTGCAAAATGTACGCTAGGACCCCCTTTGCAGCTGAAGGGCAAAGAACGTTATTGTGGTTTTGCATCCTGGACATGGCTCATGGCTGAAATCAGCCTTACGCGAGTCAGTCTTTTCTGTATGTGACAATATCCCAGAGTGCTAACACTGGCCAAGATCCAGGAAGTATGGCCGCCTCCAAGTAGAGCTTTTGGATGATTTCGAGGCAGATATCTGCACTTTACCGTGGCGGCGTGTCGCAAAGTTGGCTTGGACCCTCCTGAGGAAGTAGGCGATGGCCCTCGGAAGAGGAGGACGTTGAGAAGCCAAACACGAGAAGTCGTCCATCGGGTGTACACTTACTTCAAGAGAGAAAAAGAGGCAGGTGAGCCCCTCTGCGACGTTGCCAGAGCTACCGAAAGAACAGCTGAGGCCACGGGTGTAAATGGACGCGATTGCATTTCCCGCCGGAAACTTGGCAACGTTGTGGGAAGGGGGTGTGTCCTGCGCGAATGGACGTCCAAAAGCGGTTGCGATCGTTTATTGACCCATCTATAGGACCCCCATTGCAGCTGAAGGGCAAAGAACGTTATTGTGGTTTTGCATCCTGGACATGGCTCATGGCTGAAATTAGCCTTACGCGAGTCAGTCTTTTCTGTATGTGACAATATCCCAGAGTGTGGAAATAGTTGGAACAATGGCTCAAGTTGCACGCTCGAGTGCAAAATCCTTTGTCCTTTTCTTTTTAGATATTATTATGCGGAGTCCAACAATGCCCATCTGGACAGTCCCTTTCCAGCTGCCACACTTTTGGGAGGAATAATCGGGGGAGGGCCAGCTAGCTACACCTCCCTCGAGCTATTGTGCTGCAAGCTCCAACAAAAGGGCTGGGAGGCCCAGGGGCTAGGGAGATTGAAAATCTCGTGTTACGCCTAATTTGAGGTAATATCACTTGAACATTCGCAACCTGGCCCCGGCTATTATTCTAGCCCATCCAAGCCCTCCCTCCTTCCAGTCTCTTGCATTACCCCGCTGCTGGTCGTGTAATGAGCTTGATTTGAATTAAATCCATCCATCATCTCCCCTCTTTTGTTGTGCCAGGCGGCAACTCCGCCATCCGCGCTCCTAAATGTTTTCCTGTAAACGTCACTGTAGATTATCCCTCGTTGTTTTGCAGGCTAACACCCCCCCCCCCCNCCCCCCCCCCCCCCCCACCCACACCCAATGTTGGACCCCCACCAAAAAATTGGTTGGACCCATTCAGATCGGGGGAGAACCACACTTCATAAACAAGGTGCCAAAAGTCATTAAAAGTTTTAGTTGTGAAGTTTTGTTGACGTGCGCGTGACAGTAAATTTATTGCAGTTTGCATAAGCCGGGCGTGGCCCAGGCGGTTATGATTTTTTTTTTGTATGTGTGTGTGTGTGCGAAATGTGCCTGACAGTCATGTTTTTCCAGGCAACAAAGCCAAGTGGACGCGGTATGAAATCGCATCGGAGTGACAAGCCGACTGCAAACGGAAACCGCTGCTTGTTGCATTTTTAGCCAAACAAATGAGCGCAACACTTGCGCGCAAAAATACACACACACACACATACAAAAAGTGGTCGAAATATTTTGTGTGATTTACGCTCCCGGCTATGGAGCGCCATATGCGTCCAATCAGTCACCAATAATGATCGGAGCCTCAAAATGATGCCAGTCGATTTGTAGCCGGATTCAAAAAAATTACCGACCAGTTTTTCAAATAAATGATTCAGCGTGTTTTACATGAAGTCCGCAATTATCTTCGTAACAAGCGGAATATTTTATTTTATACTTGTGAACCTATTGCCAAAGCTGGGCAAAGCTGGTATAATCAGTATGTTTGTTTGTCCGGAGCGAGTCATCACCTCAACTCCATGGTTTTCATAGTAACCTCGCTGTTGACATGGAAACCAAACCTGGACAAACAATCAGACTTCATTTCACTCATATCACATTGCCCCACTCTACTAATTTCGAACCAATTTTATACCCATACATGGACAAGAAAAGCTTTACATTTAAGTTACTGTTTATAGATATATTATTTCAAGGACAGTTCTGACAAACTAATAATTAATCATCATGAAAACTATATATACCGTATTTTTTTTAGAAAACTGCATAATGATGACGACTCACTCTGTGCTCTTTCTGAACCCTCATCGCACAATGTAACAAACACGATTATGAGCACTCCCCCCCCCTCTTCCAAAAATAACCGGGCGATATTGGTGGAAAATAATGGTGCCTTGCGGTGCCATCATCCTCCTTCGAGGGTGGTCCAACCGCAATCAATCATTACTTACGGCTCTAGGTACTACGCCACCGCGATGCAGAAAAGCAAAGGCTGCCTCATTTTCCACTCCCAAAGCCAAGGAAATGATCTATCAATTATCGCCAGCGCCGCTCCTTGCCTTTTCCTCTCTCGATCAAAAACAGGCGTGGGAAACCGGAATTTTCCTCCGGCTTCGCAAATAGATCGATGGAGCGATCTGAAACACATCCAGCTCTATATATATTATTGGAGCGGAGAAAATGAAGTAGATCCAGAGGCAGTGGCCAAACACTGGACAATGTTGGACACTGGCTCGGAAGAAAAATCTTGCCCGTCTCGTCCGACTTCATTTTTCAACATTTCTGGACCCGTTATTGGTGTTCCTGCCACTAGTTCCCCTCCGGACATATTTCCCCTGCTTGCCTATACCCTAAAGCAGATGCAAGCAAAGAAGTATAGGGGAAGGGAGGATATTGAACGATAGGGAACAAATGAACGACATAGCCATTACTATATATGGGAGCTGCACTCATAAATCATCATCCCATTCTTCCTCTCTGTCTCGTTTGCCGGTTGAATTCAAATAAGAGTGGACCCCACCCTTCTCTCCTGCCCTGCTGGTATTATTTAATCTGCCTTTTACAACCCCGGATAAAAAACTTCTTGTTGCCTTCGCTTTACATTTGTATGGGAGGCCCAGCAGACGGTTTTCCAAAAAATCCTCTTTTGTGAACCGTCCCAGCAGCATACAGGCTTGCTGAAAAGCGATGACCTCGGTTTGTAATTTAAACGCACTAATTTTAAATGCCATTTGCGTGTGTTTACCACGCGAGACTTTTTGAGAAAAAATAGCGCGGGTTTGCCACTCTAATGCAAAATAATGCATTGCCCCCAGGGAGTACGACAGAATATTGGCGGTTGTAGGTTTAAAAAGAGGGGGGGATATTCATGGGGACATTCCGCTCTAATGGATTTCCACTGTACAAAATTCTGTAACGAATTGTTGGAAAAGTATTTCCACGTCCCGGAATTTTAATAGCAAAAACAGGTTAATTCAATAATAGAGAGAGAGAAGAGCAGTGCGTGTTGCAGCGTTTGGCACTGGATTAATAAGGATTCGAATGGCACGTGTCACGTTGGAGAGAGAAAAGTTATACAAAGTGTTCAACATGAAGCACTCATTGTGTCATTGCAGAAATTTTGCTTACTTAGCCTGCGGTGTCATTATTTTATAGAGCTGTTGAAAGTAACTGCTGCTCTTCCTGGCAAAGTTGCTCGATGTGAGATATTATTGAACTAAATATATCTACATTTCCTACTCATAAGTATAGTATATAGACTATCACTTTCCGTAACAAATATTTTCTTTCGTTATTTTTAAATTTTCTATTATATTGTATTAATTCTTAATTTCACTTGTGTATTTCATATTTTATTTATTTATCTCAAAAATTCAGGAAACTCAATGAGGACATAGCCTACGCCCAATTGTCTCGATAATTTATTATGTAGTGCGTGCTCCAAGCCTGTAATATTGACATAATTTTTATAAAGTGTAGCGGTTACTTTCAACCACAACCTAATACTTTCTTCTTATTGGAAAGCTAATATAGCAGTGTTTCTTCCCTGTTGGAACAACCATGCATTAGGAAAAGGGACAGGCCAGAGAGGCAAAGGCAGAGTCCACAAAAAAGAGCGGTCCCAGGCAATAGTGTGGTCATCTCCATTTGCAAGCACTTCACGTCTCCTACCAATTCTTCTTCCGTGGGTGAAAATTGGTTTGGAGGGAAAGGCAATGGGAGAAAGGTGGGGGGTGGATGCCATCAATACATGTCAAAGGGGGAGGCGGGTCACAAAGTTGCTTCGGTTTGGTTCGGACTCCAACTAACTTTAACAGTTCTCTTTGGAGAAAGCTCGCCAACAGTAACAGTCGCGCAGTAATTTCTCCTACAAAACTGCACGTCAATAAATGTTTCGGACAAGCTTATCCTGTTACTTCTTGTACGAATATGGTTATAGGAAAAACTACTTCCCAAATTGTTAAATCTTTTAACGTTTCTAACGTTCTAACGTACATTTTGTTTGGGGAAACACAACGTATTACCTATTATTTTATTTCCATAATGTAACAGCATTTTTAAAAACACCTTGCGGGGAATGTGCTGCAACCGCTTGTATAAGCTGGAGCCATAATGCTGGCCGTAAAGTTATAAAACACCCAGTGTTAGGCCCGGATGCAGCCACTTTGAGGAATATGAGGTGGGAAAATTGATGAGGTAAGGTTGGTTAAGAACGTCATGCAACACAGATGGTGACAGCTAACATTATCCCCCGGTGAAAGTATTAGCCCTCCTTATTGCACAAGCTGGTGCCCCCCCCCCCC
>KZ538224.1:225645-303257 GCA_000934665.2 Catajapyx aquilonaris | reverse complement strand
AAAACACACGAGAGAAGAGTACCCCCTCCCATCTACTCAACTATACCTCTCCCAACATGCAGATTACCGCAGATGCCTTCCATCACATGCAGGCGCCCCGTTAGCTTCCCTCTCATTTACAACCCTGGCTGACGGTTAATTTCGAAATAATTTTACGCGGGGACGAGGCCAGATAAATGGGTTTAGCCCAGGAGGAATATATAAAGGGAAGGCGGGGGATGTCTGATGGGTTTCCCCAGGCTCGTAACACTTTGCAAACGGATTTTGTGGCCTACCTGGTGCAAAACACACATTCGCATTGCACGGATTATCCTGGCAATGGAGGTCGAATTTGCAAAGTCATTTTGTCAGTGCATTAAAAAGCAATGAACGCGTGCACACAATTTTGTGTTAATTATTTATATTCAAAAGTATATTTGAGCTGGTTGTTTCCAAAAACGCCACCGCACTATAATTTAAGGCCGCAAAAATTTCGTCAACTGACACATTTTCAGACTCTCTTAAAAAATCGAGTGAAAATTTCACTCAAAAAGGAGCAATTTCGCAAAATGTAAATTTCGAGTGAATTTCACTAGGCAAATATTTACTTTAACTCACATCGTCGGAATGAAAAGTTATTCGTAAGAAAAGTGAAAAGAGTGAAGTTATCACTCATTTTGAGTGCAAATCACTCGAGTGACAGTGCTTTTCACTCAAAACGAGTGGAAGTCAAATCAAGTATTGTAGAAGAGTGAGAATCACACAGATCAAGTGAAAAAACACTCGAAATCTTTTAGAGTGTAGACCAAATTCCCAGAAGTAAGACCGGTTCCACATGGCGAACTTTTTCAGTCGTTGCAAAAACTGCGTCCAAAATTTTACGGATGGCTTGTCCTTCCTTATATATACTCTCGAAAGGCTTCTTTCAAACAAAAATTTCAGCCCTTTCTCTCTCCCTCCCTTCTTTTCAAACGTTCCTTCACGCTTTGCCAACTATTCCGGACTGCCCAGCAAATATCGACCCCCCCCCTTCCCCTACCACCCCTTTTTCCCCCTCCAACTGGTGGTTCTTATATACAGAAGGACTTGTCCGGTCCACCCCCGTTTGGATGCATCGAGTCAGCACACGAGTTCTCCCCGGATCTTTTTTTTCTCCTCTGAAAATTCCTACCAGTCTTTTTGCATGCCCGTATTTTTCACTAGGGGCCCTACAAAAATGAGTCCGGAATACTAAAATGTCCCGGAGCTTGGATGCCAAAAAGCGGGGGTGTGGAATCCCCCCCGTTTTGTAATTTATAGGCACATTTTTACAGTCATGCACATGTTCTCCTTTTCCTGGGCATGTACAGGGTGGGTCAATAAATATGTGAGATTTTGACTCTGGAAAATTCGAGCCCGGGAACACCCCCCCCCCACGTCAATAATATGCTCGGAATAATGACAGACACTTGGGGGTTAGAATTGCCCGGGCTTTGCAGCAGATGGCCCCGGATTATTTGCGTAATGATGGTCTTCCATTTTGGGGAGGGTGGGACGCATGTGTCATGATTTTTATGGGTTTCATATATATACNGATCCTGTGAAATGGAGCCGTATCAGGTGCGTGTTAACGCCCGGGAGCAAACCAGCAAAAGCAACCGAGGAGGAAAATTAATTCTGACGAATGCCTCCCCCCCCCCCTCTCAGGAACATTGTGAGTCCGGAGGATCATAATTGCGAGGCGCATCATGCGACTCTCTCTTGGAAAGGAGGAAAATACAAGACTTTGCAAATGACAGGCGAGTTGATTGCCAGGGCTAGCAAGTCTGCTGCTGTGCCGGAGGCTTCATTAACATTCCCTCATGAAGCAAGCAGCAAAGAGAAGCCTCTTCTTCTTCAGCTTTTAAAGAAGAAAAAAGAAGAGACTCCGAGGGCAAGGGATATTATGAGGCCACCTGACACTCCCTTTCATTGTTCGATTCAAAATGGAGAGAGAGTGAGGGAGGGGGGGGGACTATCTCTGGGAGTCAGCCTCCTTAAAATGCGCCCAGTTTAAGAATCCTCTTCGTGACTTTCTTAACGATGACCGCATTAAGCCTCGCAGCCTATTAAACTGCTGGAATTTTCCAGCGCCGAGTTGGAAACGAGGGATTAACTGGAATGAACTCATTTGACTCACTACTTATTTCCAAGTTTTCCCAAATGCTCTCCCCTCCCCCCCTCACCATCCAACCCTTTCAACTTACATTCCGGTTGGATAGCTCTAATTTGACTTACAACTTACGTGCCCCCACCTCGTTTAAGAAAAGCAGGTTTGCTCTGTTAACACCAGCCTTTCCTGATGGCCCTCAAATCAGCTCGCACTTCTATTATTATCATCCAGAGTACATTCCTGCTGCAGCAATGTTCATATCCTGCACTATAATCATCTCCGAGCAAGGGTTGAGTAATTACGAGGTGCTAGTGTTACAATCCATTATGCTAAATAGCAATCGAATAATTAGCGAAGAAATACATGGCATAATTAATGATAATGCTATATAAAATTGGCTAGACTCATCACCAACGTGCATGTAATACTACTTTTCCACTGAGAGCGGCAGTAGAGTGCAGAGGGAGCCTGTGCGCCACCTGGTAATGGCACATCGTACTACGTCCAAGTGAGGGAGCGAGCCGGGCCGTGTTGCCAAGTTTTGTCAACTCGAATTCACTCTAGTAATATATAAATTTTAAAATAAATAGCAAATTAGTATGCCCCTTGTACTTCCTAACCGGTATAGCCGCAATAACAACTTCACAAAGCCTCCCTCGTACACTCAAAGCAGAAGCATTATCCACAAAAGTGATCAAAGTACGCCCATTATTGTTTTAAATCCGTGTCCTCCCCTCCCGATTTCGACCCGGACCGCAGCTGCCCCAAGTACATTCCCCGAAAATTAAATCCTCGAGTCCCTCAACCCCACCCTTGCAAAACTCTGATCCTTCTGGTTACGGAGATAGTCATAACGACCAACCACTTTTAAGAGTACGAACCCCCACCTGCTTCAGAAAGTGAAAGCAAGATCTGCAAAAATGCAATTTTTTCTATGTCTCTCTCTTCCTCCTTCACGTTGATTACGCACATTACGACAATGCAGCCTCCCAAAATAACAAAGCCCAGTATATTTTGGGGGCTACTCCGAGGCCATTCCGTGTGGGGGCGACCCACCTGCCTGTGTCATAAAAGACGAAGAAACACGGGACACAAACTCAATTTGCGAGCACCGGGAATCCCCCTCCCCATTCCCACATCCCAGNCCCCCCCCCCTCCCCCTTACACTTTCCCCCCATTTGCATGCTGGAAAACCTCCGTCGAGACCCATCTTATTCGTTTAGCTCGCTCCGTGCTGGGAGGCGAATCTACCAAACTTGATAAATTTTGCAACAAGGAAAAGGGGGGCATGTGACCCGTCCACTTGGGCTCAGCACGTACCCGCCATGTGCACTCAACTAACTCTGGGACCAATTACCAATAAAACATCGGTCCTGGACAAAAAAGGGAGAAAAAAGAGGACCCGAAGTCATCGAGGATTCGACTCACGTCATTCCGGTGTCTCTAATAGCTCAGGACGAATCACCAGAAGTTCGCTCGGTCGTTGGGCTTATCTTACGACGGAATCATCGGAGGATAACGGCCGGTTAATGTTGCAAGCGTGGGTGGAACTGGCCCCTTTTCATATCTAGAGGAAAGGAGTAAAGTAGCAGACCTGCAGCTGAAATTATCCGCCAAGAGAGACCCTCCGTATGACCACCTTCAGTTGATTTAATATATCAAGTGAAGGTGGTCATCCGGAGGGTCTCTCCTTCAAGGAGTAAGGTAGCAGACCTGAAGCTCAAATTTGCCTCCAAGAGAGGCCCTCCGAATGACCACCTTAACATGATCATAAAGGCGGCCATAAGGAGGGCCTCTCTTGTAGACTAATTTGAGCGCTTCAGGTCTGCTACCTTTCCTCGACCGTACGTGGCATCACCTAGATCAAAGCGATCCAGGTTGTGCCTCCATCCTTTTCCCTGCCTTTCCAAGGACTTCGTACGAGCAGAAGACGGTGCACATGTCCTTCTTTTGATCGGCTTCATGCAAAAAGGTTCCTAGGGAATTTTCTATTCATTAGATGAAGCTGAATTTTAAAAAATCTAGGCCTTCCCTACCGAAAAAAAAGGTTGCGCCGAGGGTTTTATAATACACACCTATAGCATTTCGAGCACGTCTTTCGCCATCCCTTTTGCAAAGGCAAGATTTCCCCTGACAATTATTTGGCAGCGTCTTTGTCGAATTTTAAGACGAGGCGTTGATCGAAAGACGCAGGCTCCTGGAGGCGCGAATTAGCTTGTTAATAAAAGAAGTGTGATGCATTAGAGATGAGGTAGACGCTGCTGCAACAACCCTTCGATATCTCACTTGGATAAAAAAAGAAAGAAAGAAAGAAAGAAAAAACAATTGGGAATGCAGTGCATGGTGTCGATTGCCAGTGCAGGTTGACATTGAGAGACTGGAATGGAATCCTGGAAGCCTGAGCTAAAAGAGAGCAATGGAACTTGCGGGGCACATTAGGCCCCTGCAAAATGGCCTCCTAATAGCGACTGCACAGCAAGGCTCCGGGCATTCTTTTTCTCCTTGCTGACTTTCCAAACGGCTCCAGCGGCCTGGGGGTGCCCCGTAGAAATCCGGGGAATGGATGAGAGTTCACTCCGGTGGACAGCTGGCCCGGAATAACTGAGGCTCTTGACGCCATTGCACCAGCCAGGAGATATACACCTAAAGCGACTCCGAAATATCAAGTCATGTAAGCCAATGAGACGCTTTAAAAATTCGAGTTTTGCCGTCATAAACTGTCATGGCCGCCAAATTATTGAATTGCCTTTAATAATTTCATAAGCACAAATATTACATTACGTATTCAATTAATTTCTTCCATACAACTTTATATGCTAATTTTTCATTTTATGCGTACAAATTATTAAAATAATTTCACGAAACATGACGAATATTTACGAACTCCGCACCTATATATCTTAGGACGGAACAAAAATGTCAAAACTGAGCCAGTTTTCAAACGATTTCAGTTCCAGTTGGCTCGACTCATTACTGGATCTCATTAACGGCGGTTATGACTGGGCTCATCACTATTGTAAAGTTTCCAGTCGGAAACTTTACTGCCTAAGATGAAGGCTCCGGATAGAATCGGGGGCTCATCCCACTCCCGGAAAAAAATGGCGATTACTTCTGGGTTTGCCAGAGACTCCAAAAACGACTGGCGGTTTCTCTTCCGCGTAATTACGTCTCATGTCCGTTTTCGTAATTAATTGTTGGTCATTACCCACACTCCAGTCGTTTTAAATATACAGGCACCGTCGCTTTTCTAAGACAATATCTGGCTTGATAGCAGGGAACTCCGCCGCCTGAATTGCACTTTTAATATCGCCCATTGAGTTTGGCTTGGCACTGGCATCGAATAGAGTCATTAAATACTATATACCATCGGCGTACCGGTACGTTTTTCTAGCCACCAAAAAATTCAGGCGGCACAGTCTAAATCCAAATCGTTGTGTTTTTCACCTCTGGAAATTCGCAAATTCGCCGATCAAACGAGACCCGGGTGCAAGTGGTCCTCCATTAAAGCAAATGAATGCAAATATCGATACGCGTCATTTACTCCAACATATTTTCCATACCGGTTCAAGTGTGCTTACAAAATAACAGAGCATTTCCCCCACATTTTTTCTCTCTCTCCTCTGCTGTGTGTGTGTGTGGTCGTATCCACACAAAACCCATCGCCTTTTTTTGTTGCCTAAATGCAACTTTAATGGATCAGACCTTTTGACACCAGCCGGGGCGATAATAGGACCTAGTGATCCGGTAATACACTCCATGTAATCCCATTATTGTTGACTTGTTCGGGTCAAATCTCTCTGCCTCTTCATGCCACCAGCTAGAAACATCCGATGGCGAAACATGATGTGAAGAAAATTGTTGGAAATTCGGGGCCCAGACCTTCTTCTTCATTGGTTTGTGCGGAGTGTCGTGGGCGAAGAAGGTCCCCAGATGGACTTTTGAGATGCGTGAACTGGCGGCATTCTTTTCGCAGGAAATTACATTTTCTTATTCGATCGAGGGAAAATCGTTAGAAAACACGGTTGCGGAAATGAACAGGCTTTTTGCAGACTGCTAAGAAATTTTTTTCCTCAGAGACGCAAAACCTGCGCGCGTTAGCTGTTGAGTCAGCAAAACCTTGCGAATTCGCAATTTTTCGCCTGTAAATTTTGTTTGAAATATTTCCCACATAAGCACTTATGTGCATTCAGTATGAATGTTACTAATCAGCATTTACCTGAAATGATTTCCATTATTTAAAAAAGTGTACTCACATTGTTCATCTGGTGCGATGTGAAGTTGGATCATAATGCACCACACTCTGAAACGGTTGAAAAATATAGTTTAAAATAGTGCAAACACTATCAGCTTGTTTCCAACGCTTCATGAAACCGTCCCAACCAATAATGCTCGTTACTCTGCAGTATGTCGCTTTGACAATGCTGTAAATTGCAGGCATTATTGGAGCAGCGTGGAAAGTCGTGACACATTACAAACACAATTACGAATTAATTGCTGCCTCCCCAATTTATTTTAAATGCGCACCCGCGTAATTTTATATAGGCCCTAAACTTTTTTAATTGTCGCTTGCAAATGCCCCTCGCTCCCAAGTCCACAAAAATTCAATCTGCACTAGTTGTATGCATTTTTTCCGGGGGAAATGGATATATGAAACTTTCGTTATTATAATAGGCTACTAGTAGAGGACTCGTTGCCAAATTTGCTTGGGTCATCTCCCCACTTGGAAGTAGTACTACATACTATATAGGCCTCTACCATTAGCGCATAGGCTCTCCCTCTGCGCACTACTGGCACTCTCAGGGGAAAGTAGTACTACATGCACGTTGGTGATGAGTCACCGCGCGGACAAAGCCCACCAGGGTGCTATAACCAGCACGTGTCTCGCCTCCAGTGAAGTGTGACCCACTCTTTCTGACCGCTGTATGCCCTCTAATTGCTGAACGAAAAAAGTCGTGAAAACTATGGTAACTACTTCATAGGCGATAAGTCAACATACGGACATGTATGCAGACAGAGAGAATAAGGGGATTAGGTGTATAGATTTTGTAACGTTATAAATGAAATATTGCAAGGGAGCAAACAGGAGTGATCCTGTCAGGTAGGCAATCCAAGAATCAGATCCACTCGGCAGTGAAAGCGGCGCACTAGGATACACGCACAGACACCATTGATTGTGCGAGTGGAGCGATGGAGAGAACTGGAAGAGATGGTGGGGGGGCCAAACTTCCCCTCCTGTGCCAACACACAGTGAGGTATATATTATCTGGGGGCAGATGGCAGCACGGCTCGGTTCCCAGGCCCCTCTCGGGCCACGCCGTTTCTTCCTTGGACCGTAGTAGTAGCCGGCACTTCCATTTGAAGCCCGTGCCTGCTCCCGGCACGGTTCATTAGGCCCCCCTCTTTCTCTCAGGCCGCTCACTCAACTCAGGACCACCAGGATTTTTCGGCCACTGTGACGTGTCACACTGCCCAGGAGAGAGGGGTCGTCGACACAAGGTAACGTGCTCTGATGTAACTTTACGACGAACATTTCCTGTTGTGAAGCCGTACTAAGTGAAGCCGCACAGTCACTGAATCAAACGCATGGTATACGTTAGTTAATACATAATGCACTAGTTTCTCAGACATATGCGTAGTCTCTAGAGGTTACTGTACGTTCGGTCTGTACCCCGGCATTAGGGACCGGTTGGCTCCACAAGTAATAAATGATTGATACGTAAACCGACTGCATTGCACTGCAACTTGTGGTGCACCGGTTTGTTTATGGTTCGAATTTTTTTGTGCACGTAAAATGCGTGGCATTATGCAATTATTGAACGTGTAAGAGCATAACAAATTCAGCAACCTGGTGCACAAATCCGAGTTGCTCACCTGTGTGTTTCCGTGCCCAAAAGTGGTAACATGCATCGCAACGGCCCTTTACATCACCCCAAGATGACCCGATTGTTTATCAAGTCCACACCCCCCACCCCCAAATCGTCAAGCCTGGAACAATTTCATAGCCCCCACCCTCGCAAACCGGCCATCAAAACGCGCCTTTGCAAAGTGCATATCCGTGTACAGCGCGTGAGGCAAACGCACATAACCCGTCACGCTCTCTCTCTCATAATGTTGCGAATCCTGGAAGGGTAGGCCGTACCCATCATCCGAAAGGTAAAGGCCTCACCTTTTGTGTCCATTCAGTCGGCGACATAGTGGCGCACCTCGCCTCAACTCGATATTGATTAAACAAGCCCTGGCTCCATGAGGGTGGGTGGTTGGGTGGGGAGGGAAACGTCCACCTTTCCCGCCTGAGTCAGATGTGTTTTTTTGTGTGTCTGTGCACCTGTTCATACCTGCGATGGATTTTCCTGGGTGCGGAAAAGCGTCAAATGCTGGGGGAATGCGCGGAACACCAGGTGAAATCCCTCAGTACATTTTGGCTGTTACGCATGGTTAGTAGCTCGGTTGCCAAGTACAGGGTGTTGCATTACGATCAGACTATGCTGGGTCGATGCATACTGATCATTTTAAAAATAAAATAAAATAACGACAAATTGAAGAAAAAAAAATCCTGAAAAGAATTCCAAATAACATACGAACTTCGTCTTTTATATACTGCATGTAGATTGTCCTGTGCTCCTAATGTCATCTGTTACCAAGAAGTTGAAACAATTACTATTTTCTAACCCAAATATCGTTTGGTACGAATTACGCGACAGATCATTTTAAAAATAAATAAAAAAATAAACAAATTGAAAAATGTTTTCCTGAAAAGGATTCCAAAAAACAAACTTGGCCTTTTATAGAGTATAAGCAGATTATCAAGTGCACCTAATACCATCTGTTTCCAAATAGTTGAAACAATGACGACTTTCTAACCCAAATATCGTTTGGTACGAATTACGTGGAATCAATTTTGAACGTTCATGAAACGACATATGTAATGCAGATATTGTATATGCAAAAAGATGAAAAAAGAGACGTCGTGATACCGACCCGTCTCTCTTCAGTATGAAAATGGAATAGTTATCAAAGCTCCTAATCTTTCGGTCTATTTCCACTGAACCGCTTTCAGGCTTATACCCGGCTATTGGCGCTGTCATACTTTCAATATTTCATACACATATCCTGGGAGGATATTTCAAACCTCTATGGCCATACTTTTGAACCTCGAATAAATGGTTGTTGAATTCTTCATAAGCTCGCGTTCACATTAAAATTTGTTGTACTACTCCTTGCATCGGAAAATTACTGATTGCTGCTCTTCTGTTTAAAATAGTGATTGATAGGGCAAACAATTTCAAAGGAACAGGTTGCTTTTCTTCAAAGAGTATGCTGGGTTCAATAATTTATTTTTTCCTCCAATAGGACTCGACCAGAGTGTTCCAACCGTGTAAGCTTATATGGAAAAGCGAAGTGAACGTTTCTGAACCATCAAAAAATCAGCTGGGGGCACCCAAGAAATTGATTGATCGGGCCCGTAATTAGGCCTAATTAATCACGGAAAAAAGACATCCAAACGAAGTTAATCAGGGGGGAGGTGAGACCCTTTCCACATCCACACACACACATACATACATCGCGTTGCCGTTACCCGCAACAAAGTCCATGTGTGTGTGGAGGGGGCCCACACAGTTTCGTCATGCCAATAATTAGCTCTAATGTGGCCCGGTTAATTAGCTCTAATTGTAAAGCGGAGAGTGGGTGGGTGGGGGTGGGCCTCGTGTTTACCAATTTCCTAAGCAGGATGTCATGTTCGGTAATCAGTTTGGTGCCGAATTAGCATAAAACGGTCGGACGTAAGTCAAAATTCAATTGGCCGTGAAGATATCGGAACGCAAATAATAACGACGGCCGGGAGCAGCTGCTATGCTGCTATTAGTCCACTTAATAAAGGTCAATTCCCATGCCACGCCCCATTGACTTGGGCTGGCACCGAACGAGATTTAAGAGCATTTCGGGACGAATTTTTTTTGTTTGTTGCGATTGTAACAATCCGGCAGACACTTCCAAATGAGTCCGTGAGTGATGGGACTTTTCTGTCGGACCATTGAAAAACTGGCTGGTGTCAAGTCATAAACAAATGGGTAGGCAGCAGTAAACACATCGCGGGGAAGGTTTCGGGCATGGAAGCAGAAGCCGTGAAAACCGCTGGATTGTGGTGGCCAGGATGGAAAAACAGCACGCGACTAAATAACCCTCGCTTTTTCTGCGTACCGGTTGGTGCATCTCCCAAGCTCACAGTCCAACAGAAACTTCACAAGAAACTGCCGCTTATTGTCACTGCTATCACTGGTACTCGTCACTGCTACAGCTGCTACCGGAAACTATTAATATCGCTTGATAACTGCTACCCCTGTTACTTATATCACTTTTATCACTGCTACTGATCACTGCTGTCACTCTACTCGTTACTGCTTAGATGCTACCGGCAACAATTATAATCAAGCAAAAATAATCGTTGTCGGTAGCATCTATAGCAGTGACGAGTAGCAGTGATAACTGATAACTTATCTGTTATCACTGCTACTGGTAGCCGTAATTTTCGAAATTGATAACTATGACTGCTACTCGTTACTATACTTTATTATTGATATTAAGGAGGTTGGCCCAGCATTGCCTTTCAACCTCCAAGGATAGGGAAGGAAGGAAGCGGCTGTGGCCTATTATATGGAAACAACCCCGGAATTATCCTAGGAAGACCGTGGAAAACCACAGAAAACCACGGTCAGGGTTGCCGGCCCCGGGATTCGAACCCAGGACCTCCCGATTAGCAGGCGGACGCCCTATCCACTATGCCAACCTGCTTCGGTTCTCGTTACTATACTATAGATGCTACCGGCAACTGTTACTTTTGTTTAATAATTGCCATCACTGCTACTTGTCACTGTTACTGGGATAATTTTTCTATTGATAACTGCTATCACTGCTATAGTGATCACTGCTATTGCTGTCACTTGTCAGCTGCTGGGGCGAAGAAACTGCAACTTTTGAAAGTGTGGACTTGGCCGTGTGTGATGAATATGAGCCACTACACACCTGATGGGAACAATGCAAAAAGGCGAACTTGAAAAGCGGATCGATGTTGAACGGGTTTTTTCCCCCGTCTCTCAGTCGGCGGGCAGACCCAAGGAAAAGGTTAAAGCCCGGATTACGTCACCTGAAAGGTAAAGCCCAGAATCCTCCTCGAACTCCTCTTTGCACACCCACACACCCGGATACTGCGAGAGTGTGGAGCATACGTCTACTTTTCGAGTGGAAATTTGAGTTCTGGGAACCTTGAACCAACACTCCGTTTCCAACCTGACTTTTGTTTGCACTTACAACTCGAAAATTATCTGCAGACCCGACTCACGGTTTGTGGTGGACTCGTCGAGTATTCCCGGACAAAGAGAGAGTGAAATTGCTATTGGTCAAGGTGTGACGTAAGAACCGTCACTCACCCAGAGGCTGGTCAGTGTTTACACAAAAACAACAGGTTAAGTCGATGCAATATTCTCAATATTCTGCGGTTACAGTGATTAGGCTGCAATGTCAGCCTCACATAAAACTGTAATTATTCAATACAGTGCACAGCTGCAACCATTGAAGTCTGTGTAATAGGACTGCAATGGGCAGGAAAATTGTAGGAATGGCCGATCCCCCTGTATATACAGTCGCATAAAATTCTATGGCAACAAGCTCAGGACAATGCTCGATGGAATGTTTTATTAATGCGCAGTGATTCGCATCTCCTAAATCAATGGAATCGGCACATGCTACCTCACAGAGGAGGAATGTTTCTATATACTCAATCGACGCAGCACGCGAGTACAGCACGACTTTGCGACTTTGTCCACCCGGCAACAGCCTGACCTTGACCCGTGTCCAAAGGTCAGCTTCTCACCCTCATTTTGTTGTGACCAATCCCGTCCCAAGCGTAGGGTCCAGCCACTGCACTGCCCTTTTCCTCAGGAAGAACCTCACTATTCGTTTAGAGCCTTCAACTCCCATCCATCATCATTGCAGCAAAACCTACCAAACGAAACACCACCCCGGATGAAAGCACAGGAAGTATAAGCCTTTTCCTAGCCACCACCGGACATTTTTTACCACTAAATTCCTCTTTAAAAAGAGTCAACCACCTCTAGTGCCACATTGTTGACACACGAGGTTAGAAAAAAGGAGGCATAACCCCCCGAGATAAGATCTTTTCGTCGGCAAAGTTCTCTCCCAAAAATCGTCGCCGTTTAGTAAACTCCACATGGTAGTCTGCCCCAGCAAGTTGCTAGTGCTAGCAAAACAAAAAAAAAAGTAGGGGGCGGGCGTGGTGTGATGTTGCCACGGAGCTTTTGTTTGCCTTCGCCTTTGATGGCCATAAAGCGTCAATATTGGCTCAAACTCCTCAACTTCCGCCTTTTATTTTTTTACCCAGCTCCATCTCTCTCAGAACAAAACGTGATCATTTTGAAGGGTGTATCATTTTGAGGGGGATCTTGCCTCTATTTATTCTTGGAATGTATCCCAGGTGCTGGGAAAGCAATCCTCTAATCCAAGTGAGCAAGTGCGGAAAAGCACCTGGAGTTGCACGGATCAATTGTAAGGCACGAAATGTTTACTTAAAACAAATATTTTTCATACATTATTATTTTCTCTGTACAAGCTTCCCTTAGGTTAGATTAGGTTTCTCAGGTTATTATGGCGCTCACTATACTTTGCTCAACAAGGTCATAAAATAATAGTAGATATTGAAAGCAGGTACAATATGAGCAAAAATTATCGAAATGAGTTTTAATAACAGTTCTATAACAGTTCTGAAATCAGTGACAATAACAGTTTTAAAATCAGTGGAAGTAACAGTTCTGAAGATCAGCGATACTGACAGCTAAATAGCAGTAATTGTGACTGTTCTGAAGAGCGGTTACAATTTAGTAACAGCTACGTGTTATAAATTGATAAGACGATGCGACGTTGCCGCAGTTATGCGATTTAATTTGAATGTAATTTTAATAGAATGAGTGCCAAGTATTATTTCATATATGTTTTTAAGATGATCCAGGGCAATTCTGGAAAATGGGTATATGAATTTTGGTATATAAAATATATAATGCAGTTTGAATTATACCAGGTGGACCCCTAATCGCTTCTTACCAGCCTTTGTTGTCATTTGGCTTTTATGACCTCCCCTGGACAACACTTAGCTCTTCCATTATTTACGGCAATATTTACGGGCATGGAAATGTGCACATAATTCATAAGCACTCTGGTTAAGATTGATTAGCCCTCTTTGCATCCCTCCGCCTCCCGGGTTTTTAAGAAGCGGTGCCAGCGAAACTCGGGTGTTATCAGCAAGGAGCAGCTTCTCTATAAATGTCCACAGCTATTAAATTACCAGGCATATCTCCCCCTCCTATTAGAACAGGAGACGAGGGAAAGTTTGCCATTCCACTAAGGGTTTCTGTCGGAATTGGTTTCTAGGAGGGTGGGAGAGGGGGGCGCCAAAATGTCTTTGGCGAAAATCTTCCTCGGGAAGGGGGAAAAAAATGTATGATATCCTCCTAGCTGAGATCAGCACTTGCTGATTACTGCAAGCCAGCTGATGAGGGAAGGAGGGAAGCAAAACCCACCCCTCTCCCCGATTTTTCCTCCTCCCTCCGCCCCATTAATTTGGCAGAGTGTTTACCTAGCCACACTTCCCTCCAGCGTTTGCCATTTAGAAAGTCGTTACTCTTCAATCAGATTTTTCAGAGTCAATTTCCTCGCCTGTGTAATCTGGATAAGTCTCAGGGGGAAAAAAAGAGGTGGCGCCTCCCACCGTGTAATTAATACAAGAAGTCGCTGGGGTCTAAATTGACTACCGGTCTAATTGTTTTGGGCTGACACTTTCTTGCCAATGGAACAGCAAGCAGCACAGCCTTGGAGTTGTCGATTATTTCACCAGCAGGCAAGCTTGCTTGCGTTTGCCGAGTGTCTTGGGTGGTTCCAAGAGCAAGTCGTTGCTGATGATGCTGCTTCCGAATTAATTACTGGGGGGAAGAAGTAACGACTCATCACTCATTGCCTGGAGCGACTCCTTTTCTACGAGCAAAATTTCGCCACGTTGCGCCAGGGATGGCCTCCGGTGATGGCTGAATTAAGCCCGAATTATTCCGGTGTTGAGCAAAAATGAAAGTGCGAACGTGATGTTAAGAATTACAAGTCTTACGCGTCTTCATCGAGTCGAACGACAATGAAACTTGGATGCTGTCATCACTACGTAATTGGTTTAATTTATCTTTAACGAACTGTAATACTCTCCAGTTAAATATTAATGTAATAATTGAATTTCGAGGCAATATTTTTGTAATTTGTTAATTTGTAACACGATGTAATATTGATATTTCAATATAGCGTAATCATTTCATTTCATTTTATAAAATAATGCAATAATTTATTTACTACTGTATAGGCAATAATTTTAATCCGTTTCGTCTTTGATATAATAATTATAATTTAATTTAGTTTCCCTGTTGTTGACATTGATAGAATGTATTGTTGGCACTGTGATGTTGAGGAAAATACAATATGTACTAACAGTGAGCATAGTGTAACAAATTACATAAATAAATGAAATTTTGATAGGAAATCCTGCATCAAACGTACCGTAATATTTGAAGCGGGTTATACGAAAAGGAAACAATTACAGCACTTTCCTATTGGCAAAATATTTACACTCTTTTGCCGAATTACAGTCGGGCTTTCAGGTCAGGAAATTCGCTAAAACCACGACCCCCAGTAATTTGCAACATTTCAACTACCTACTAACAAGTTTCACAGTGTAGACCTGGCTTTTCCAATGACATTTTGGCATTTAGGTCCACCTATTTGGAAGAAATTGATTCATTCAAACTGGGCCGAATCGATATTAAAAAGGGGGAACTGTAATTTAGGGAGGTCCATTACGATGCAGTAAACCGAACTCGGGGAAAACCCGCCGCAATCCATTAGTAACATCCCAGCTGTTGATATCGTTGCATTACCAAGTATTTGGGACTAGTCACCCTGTATTATTATTTTTTTAGAAAAAAGAGGATGCTGGGAAGCGAAGACGTGCAAATCGACTGGCTCGTACGTGCACAACAGTTGAGCGAGAAAAGAATTTGGGGGCGGACAAAAAGGACTCGACGAAGACGATCAAATGGCCTCGATTTTCGATCTTCTCGTCTGCTCCACTAAGAAAGCGAAAAAGAAGATTTATAGTGCTGTACTTCAAACAGAGAGGGAAGAAAATGCAGCTGGAGGAAAAAAAAGCTATATAGAGAAGAAAGAATATAAGAGAGCAGAAAACGCTTCAGAAAAGAGAGCTAAGAATGATTTTTGGATGTGAGTTCATAGAAACGATTCGCTCGTTTTTCTTCCTGAACATTATTTTTTGTATTAACGCCCAGGATTATAATTTTTCCACCTCATGCATCATGATGTAACATATGCAATTATTGCAGTAATAGAAAAATGGCGAGGTTTACAAAGGTTGTTTTCAGAGTCTGGAAGTGTACTTTTCTGAAGCCCAAACCCGCCTTTGTTTAGATTGCACACAATTTTAAAATGGCCTGGAGGCCCCTGAGGATATACAGCACTGTATAGATGCGGCCCCCTCTGCTGCTCTGTATAGAGTTCTGCACGATACAACTCGCATAGAGAGAGCTCTGCTTTTGACTGGATGGCAGACATTTGCTTCAGGCTGTTTGATGAGCCGTCGGGAGGAAAGGACCATTTCGTGAGATTATCAGCCTCATTTTTTCTCTCTCCAGCTCTCTCTGCTTCACCAAAGGGCCTTTATAACCGCAACTCAGCTCGGTGAGCAGGATAACAGTCAAGCGGCACATAGGCTCGCAATTTTTTTGCAGAATTTCTGAATATGTCTGTATATACTGTAGAGATAGCCGTGGATTGAAAATAGTGAGAGCGGAGCAAAGTTCGCATTTTTTTTGCATCAGCTGGGGCGCAGTAATGCCATTACTATTTTATTATGTTACGGTACATATTGTTATACTCTTTCACTCAAGTCACTGGAAGAAAATTGTATAGGCTCTCAAGTTTCAATGACACAATATTGTCATAACATAATGCCAAATGCAATTAGGCGTGCCCTAAATACAGTAATTGCCTTAAATGATTCCGAAAAGTTGGGGACATCCTGCATAAATTTTAGGAACATATTTCGAGCCCGTATCCTATTTGGAAGAAAAAATAAACTTTCCGGAATATAAAAGTTTCTTCTCCCTCTCTTTTTTTTTGTTGAGAAAGTCTATTTAACCAGATGCTTATTGATTGCCGTCTCATCCATAGGAAAATGAGATTACTCGCTTCCACTCAATTAATTCCGACCGCTGTTCAAGCAAATTAGAATTCTCGTGAGAAGCATGGAAATTTGGCAACGAGCTTGTACGCCATTATAATTTTTCGCAATTTCACATCGAGTTACAACTTTTTTTTAAAAGAAAAAGTAACAAGGTCGCGACTATTATTACGGCTTTTAAGCGATTCTGTCACCACCAGAAATTTGCCGTTTTCGCAGCTACCAGGTGCTCGCAATTTCGCAAAATATTATCTGCCGTAGCTGTAATGCTCGGGTACATGCAAGCCAGTGTTGGAGATGTAAATAAGACCTTCTTATTAGAGACAAAACGCCTTCAGAATGGCGAGGGCCTCCACTTTGCACGATTAATACCCCATACTAAATAGCTGGGATTAAGTCGAGTGCCATATTTTATTTATTATGTGCACAAGGGCTCCAGGCCGTTTCCTGCACAACTTCCAGGGAGCTCATTATTAATGGAGCAGAGAAACAAATCCCTTTGCCCAGACTCTTGGCGAGGTTCGCATCGCTGCTTTAAACCTTCCTTGGTAATATGGTGAGACTTGTAGCTTAGGTTGACGAGGATTTATGCACGCGGCAAGTTAAGCATTTAAGGATGCGGAAGGGGGGTTCTTTTTAAAAGCCTCCAACACCTAGTGTCTGGCATGTAAAAGCTTAACATTGCAGGTGCGTCTCAAGGGGCTGGTTTGCTCCTCAGATAAATGCAGCAATAATATCAACCGTTTTTCATTGGCTGCAAGAGGCACGGAAATCTAATCTAGAGTCCAACAAAAGAGACATTTAAAAGCAAGGCCGACTAAACTGTAGGGGGGAGATTCATTACAGCCCAAGCACGGCAGAGCCCAAGTCGTGGTCTGACAAAAGGCAACGTTACAGCCTATTTTCTCTCATTGTTTGATCTGGGGGGGTCCAAGGTACACGTGCGATCGTGGGGCACAAAAGAGGACCGGGACCGGACCTGGAGCCTAATTAAATTTAGGACAAATCCCCCCCCCCCCTCCCCATTGCTTCAATATTAATTCTGGCGGTGATTTGGACAGCGCTAGACCCCCTCATCCTTTTTCGACATAGTTGACGAATGTGAAACACACCCGCACGCATTGTTGAACTGCTAATTAAAAATCATGCCTGGGATCCCGGCTAATTGGACCGACAACAATTTTGTTTGCAGCCTAAGGGCCTCTTTTTTTGGGCCGGATCAGTAATCGACGCTCATAAAACACAGGGTGAGTCAATCATTGGGTCAAATTGGAACAAAATAGGGAAATGCGACCGCGTGTGTCTAGGGGCACCAAAATCTTGTGACTCACCCTGTTTCGCTTGTCCCCTCCCGGATCAATTGCACATGTGGACACCCTATGAAGAGCAGCTGGATCAAAGGCTGACCCCTCCCCGATTTGGGCATCGTGATGAATGGGGCCCGTCACCCTTCTCATTGTCAGTCTGACGGATGCCTTCTTCTCCGCACAATCAACCCCGGTAGGCAACTGCCGCTCCTTTACACACACGCACGCATTGCCGATGACGTGGGCTTGTCACAGTTTGGAACGGGGAGGGAAAAGAAGCCTTCTTTGGCTCGAACCATCTGGACACTACAGGGTGTGACCAAACTCTCCGAATCTTATGTGAGCTCCCTAGGTTGAAGGCATGGCCATTTTGCTGGCTCATTCCCTTCATAGCGGCTTGATAGTTTCCGTTTGATAGCCGACGACTAATAAACCAGCTTGAGATCCCCTCCGTTTGGAGCATCCTTCGCTACGGGAAGGAAGACCATCCAAGGCTTATCTGAGCGACTGCCGAGGGTGCAGTGTGAAACTGGCTGTCTGCAATTTGTGCTTTACCAGAGGGGCGTCGTCGCCTGGGTGTAGTTTAGGGCGTGCCTTAGTAGTAAAGTGTGTGCACAACTTGCTAAAACTTGGCAACACTGTGGGCGCACCATATCCCTCACATGGATGGAAAAATTTTTGAAGTGCCTTCTTGCAAATGCACGTGCTCTTTAGCATACAAATCGCGGCCTGGCCTGCCAATTAGTGCCACTTTTCCGTTGCCCCCTCTATTGTTGGGCCAGGTCACTTGTCTCTCTCAGGGGGTCGCAGGCGGGGGCCATAGCGAGCCAGGCGAGTGGAAGGAAACCCGGAGAGTCGCTTTGATCATGGTACCCCTGTACTATAACACAAAAGGGGCCCGCTTGCCCTGCTGCACTGCAAGAATTGACGCCCCGTGTATATATACCAGGGGGTAAAAAAATAATTTTTTATCGCGTTATGCTTCAGGTAGCGGACCAGCATGTTGGAATAATACACTAGCTGGTTCGAGAGCTGGTTTTACTGTCCGGACGATATCTAGCTCTTCATGCAGGTCTGCACAAGGAAGCAGTGCTTGTACATTGTCAATGTTGAAGAGCATTTCCATCATCTTCGTCAGTGGTAGCCCTTTCAATCGTCCCTATAGTCATAATGTTAGCAACCACTCACACTTGGGCCCCTCACGAATTGGCCAATGCAATTACTGGCAACTACCAAGAGAGACGGGTGTTCCTTACAAAGTGTATCGGCAGTTCCCCGCCAGTTAAATACGGAAAAAAAGAGCGGCGAGTATAGGTCCAACTTCTCCCTTTAACCGAAATCTGACCCGTGTTACTGTGGGGACCTCTCCTTCCAGCCATTAGATCTCAACTTCCCTAGAGGCCCAGATCAATACTAATCCGCTTCTAGTTCGATTAGACATTAAGCCAGAGAGAGGAGGCGACGCGTCGCTAGATTACTTCGAGGGTTCAAGGTGTGTTTAGGAAGCACCCTGTACACACCCGGCAACAATAGCTGGAGTTTCAGGGGCAATTCCTTTACTTATCGCGTCAGTGCTAGTTGTTAACTCCAGCTTCTAAACGATCGATGGGATTGCATCAAATGAACTGGGCAAGAAGAGGGTTTTGACCCAACCCCCTTGCTGCTGGCTTAGGGCTCGAGATAACCATCGATAGCTCATGGGGCGTAGTCTTCCAGGATCCATTAAGGGAATTAGGAGAATTCCCGCTTACCTTGTTCCTCGTACCTACTATTTCATAGACTTTTATCGTCCGGTTATGTGAGACGAGCTCCAATAGTATAAGAAAAAGGTTGTAAAATCGTATGGTGCAATTCCACTCGATATTTTATGGGGGGGGGGGGGGCTATATCGTGATGACATTACTTGAGACACACGAGATATACAGCCATACATGTGCACACACACACGTGCGTTATCTCTGGGGCGAATATTTCGGGCTCCCAAATTTCTCAGAACGTATCAATAATTTGGGATTGCATGCTTCTCCCGTTACTCTTGCTCCTTTTTTTGGTCTATGCAAAGGTCGGCCCGATGTTTACTTTAGTGCTACAAGGCACGTTATAGGCCGTCTGCAGGCACGCACAGGTGCTGTGAAGGAATAGTTTCCTATGCACATCCCCAAATTGGCAATAAATAACACTAACAACTGCGAGCAGAAAATTTGTTATAATAGGGATTGAGACGAATAATGTTGCTAGAAAATCAGTTGTAATTATTAAAATAACTGTCATTAAAAAGGAAACAGATGCATAAAGCAGTTGTAGCAAAACTATAGTGCATGAACACGTTGGCAAAATTTGGCAGTGTGACAGTGACAACCAAACAACTTTAACGAGATGGCCCGCCGATTTACCACGTAGTACTATTTTTCACGCATAGATGTCCCATACTCATCTGCACACTCCTGGAACCCTCAGGTCGTGATAGAGATAGTGGTACTCTCAGGTCGGGCAAACATCAGACGGAGAGAATAACGAGGCTGCGATGTCGCCACATCTCGGGCTGGTAAATTCCTTCCAATAAATCTTCATCGTTCTCTGCCGAGAGAAGTTTCACGAAGGTGGCAACCAGCAGGGCAAGCTGGGTGTTGAAGAGCACATGTTATCCTAAATGGCGTGGATTGTTAGCAGTGGGTAGAGTTGCGGTTGGAAGCGCAATGTTCCGTGTGCTCCAGGGCTCAACCCTGGTTTTGCAACAACATGTTGGCGGAAAATTCGCCCGGAGGTTGAGATATGGCCATTGCACCAGACCAAGCCGGATCAAAACTACCTGCCATAAAATTAGCCGCACTTGTAGTTCGGTGGTGAAATATTCATATTCTCTTTACTCCCCGTTTTATCCTGGAGGTTTTCGTGCGCTGCTGACATATATTGACATTGTGATATAAAATATGAAGGATTTGATGAATGAGAGTAGATGGGGGCCAGGACTGCCCCCCTACGCTGAATAATTGACTAACATTTCTGCGTAAAAAAAGGCCTATCAATATGTCGGTAATTTGGATCCCAGGCCCTGCTCACATCGCTCAGCAGACTTCATAATTTTCCAAGCGCTTTTTTTCGGGAGGCCCGGAAAATTATCATGCGGTGTATCGGCCCGGTTTTTCGGCTAATCCGGGCTCGATAAGCTGCAACGCACCCAGCCAAAATATTATTGTATTTAACAAGCCAACAGGACTCTACTTAGTTGTGCGATTATGCAATAATTATGAAATACTCGTGAACCCTTGCCTAAACTTGGCAAAATTACAATGACAATCAAACAACTTTAATGAGATGACCCGCCGATTTACCACGTAGTACTATTATTCACCCACAGATGTCGCATACTCTCTCTGGACACTCCTGCCACCATCAGGTCGAGCGAGAGATAGTGATACTATCAGGTGGACAAACATCCGACGGAGAGAATATGACTTTTAGGAGAAAGATGTTTAATTTAATTTCTGTAGCGCTCTTCCATAAATTTGCTTATTTTGTTGCCTATCCCTATACAGGGATATTTAGCAGAATCGAATCACTTGTTCAGCACAAAAGATGTTGAGCGAATTTTTCGGCCCTTGTAGCGAATCTTTGATCCCCAAGTGTGTCGACCCCCTCCATCATCATCGTCTCCCTCTTTGAATGCGACCAACGTGCCTGGTACAAGCTGCTGAACACACCGGATAAATCAGACACTTCTGATCTCTCACAGGGTTTCCCACTATACAACTCGCCCTAGTAAATACCACAAAGGGACAAAACCCACCCTGCAAAAGTGGCTGTCCCCCCCCCCCACCCTTTGCAAGTAAATCCCCTCTTTTGAACCATTTCTGTCTTTCCCCCATCCAAATCATTGCGAGCTTGATCTAATGAGGCACTTGCGCCACCCCCATGTTCTCTTCTTTTCCTTTTCTGCTTTAGAGACGTTTTCTGGTCTCTACCCCTCCTTTCCCCCCGAAAAAATCCCTAACGAGAGGGGACACTTTACTGCTTCACAAATCCCACTTCCAACACTTTTGTTCGCCTTGTGTACTTCGGGCCCTTCCAAACCTTCCTTTCTTGTGGTACAGGGTGTTGCACACTTCATCTGTGCGACACCCTGTGAGTGATACCCCCACTGAGCCAGACTGGTTGTTGAAGTGCATGTCACTTCCCAGTAGGTGCATGACAAAAGGCTGGAAATGCAAATGAAGCCTGGTGAATGGAAGGGCCCCGTTTACGACCCGCAACAAAAGTGTCGAGAAACCGATTGTTTCAGGGCCGGTGTCACCTCGTCACTGTCACCTCGAGAATGATTTGTAGGCAGGGTCAAAAAAAAAAAGATGAAAAGGAAAGTCAGTCGCTCATAATACAACCCCATATTTGGAATCCGATGATCAGATAGTCCTCAACAATACTTCCTTCTCAAGACAACATAAGACGAAAATATAAGGGCACCAAATATTTTTTGGGAGAGAGTCAGGTGTGCAACAATCGCGTTGCATTCAATTCCAGTCACGACTGAATCCCCTGATAATTAGGAAACACATCTGGCTACAAATTGCTGGTCACGTGGCTGTCATCATAGTCCCAGGAAAGAAGGTAGGGTGAGGGGGAAAAAATCGCCTCTCCCCCACCTCCCTTAGTAATTGCAGGTCACGAGAAGATTTGCGAGGTCGCAGCCTAGCTCCTTTAAGTGAATCCGAGCACGCGAAGGTGCCGACTCAGATAAGAAACTGCCCAGATTTTGCGCTCCCATAGAACCGCACTTAGAGCTCATTTGCACTTGATACGTCCGCTTTAATACGATTCATCGAGAGAAAATGAGCACATTGGATCGAGCTTAAATTTTTGTTATTATTCATGCTCCCCCCCTCTTCTCCGTTTTTTTTAAAAAAAAAATTATATAGAGCAGGGGGAGGGGACTTTATCGGGTAGAATTCGAGTGAAGCACGCCTTGGCTCGGAAGTGAATGCCAGGAGCCACGGAAATTAGGCTGCCGGATTCCTCGCCATTCCTCTCTTTAGGGTAAGGGAGGGGTGGGGGGTGGCTCCTTTGCATAACGAAGATCACGTCCAAAACGCGGCTCTTATGGAGTCCTGGAGCCAGTTTATCAGTCGCGACCCCATTTCCTTGCACTGCTCAAGAACTGTGTGTGTGTGGACAGGCTTCCCAACAGAAAAGAAGGATCTGAAATGGTTGGAAAGGGAGAGGAGGCGGACCCTGAAGCTGCTGCAGGACTTGATGATTTATGCCGTGTTTATTTCAAATTAAAATGCCGTCCTCCCAACCCCCGCAATCTGGCCGAGATTATTCGTGGGGAAATTGCCTTTCCATCCTTTCAGGAATTAATGCGAACGGATGACTTCCTGGAACATTTTGGGGGGTGGGATGGAGCGAAGGGTTTTTATTTTTGAGAGAGATGGAACTTAACTTTGTGCATTGTTGGTGATCAGAAGGTGTTGCTGTTGGTTGGAAAAAAAGACTAACTTCAAAAAGTCAACTCCTATGAACAAAACCTGCCTAAGAGTGTCCTAAGCAAAGGTACACTGTAAATCGCAAAACATTCAAAGAGCATCATTGGTGAGTCTCCTATGGAACATCGATTTTTAATGCTCTTCTAATACTCTTGCGATGCTTTTTATTGCTAAAATGCATCACAAGCGCATTAAAAATTGATGTTCCATGGGAGTCTAGTCAGTGATGCTCTTTTAATGTTTTGAGGTTTACAGTGTATGTAAGCTACATTCGCAGTTATCGTACTTAATTTAATGACAGGTATTGAGGATATACATATATTTACAGTGGTGGCAGTTATTTTACTTGGTTACTCTATAAGTCTATATAGTAGCAGTTAGTTGACATGGACGTAAGTTTGGAGGCATTCCTCAACTCACGTAGTCTCGACTTACGTAGATCCGTACTTACGAAAAATTTAATTTTAATCCCGTTTAGGCTTGTATCAGCAGCTATTAACTCAGTTCTGCAGCATCAGATATTCACAGTTCTCTCGTAAGAGCTATATTTACAGTTTTACACGATTCTCTGGTATGAGTTATTTTCTCGGGCATCACAGTTGGAAGCGTTATTTTAGGCCTTTCAAATAGCGGAAATGGCCTAGTAGCGGCTAAATTTGCGACACATTCGCAGTGGGCATGCACGTAGCTGCTGTTTTACATAAACCTATAAGAGGAAACGTTCTGCAACAATGCTTTTAAAGCGCGACCCCTTTTTCTCCAGCGTGAAATGAGAACAAGAAATGCTCCGTCACAACCGTGTGATATACGCGTACGTATATATAAAGAACCCTCGCCGAGAGAGTCTAAAGTGAATGATCTTCCCTACTCCCTCCCTAGCAATAGTGCCATGATGTGGCTGTATGGGGGCGTGGTTGAACATGCAACAACTACACGGGTCAGGCGAAGGTTGTAAAAAGCAGTCCGGGGCGCCGTCCAAGTACACAACAAACCACACAAGGTTCTCTCTGGATCGATCAAAACCCCAACTCCGCGTCGTATCCAACACCAACCCAACAACACACAAAAACCGGGGGAATAAATGGGATGCGGGTAAAGGTACAAGGGACTCCCAGCCTCCCTGCCTAATTGCTCTTTACTCTTGCAGCCAGACTTGCCTCATGCCAGGTTTCTCCTCATTTTTTAACTTACACGAGTCGTAAGATAACTACTGGTTAGGTGTCTACAAGTCTAGGAGACAGTTTTGTCAACTCCGTTTAATGACAAAATCTCAGAATCTGTAGGCTATTGTGAATGTCTGCCCAGATTTGATTAGAAATATGAACATAATGCAAATTTTATAACCGAATGTAAATATTAAAACAAGCATATAATATTTAAAATGAAAATAGTCGAAATATGTACAAATTATACAAACTACGTATAATGCCATATAAGTTATTTATATCAATTTCCATTATAACTGAAATGTTTAGTCTGATTTGCCATACTAAACTGCGTTTAGGTCTAAATGCTGGTTCGTTAAAAGTTGGAGAAACACAACATATTGGGCTCGTTTTATCTCTTATCTGCCAGTTATTTATTTAGAAGTTGTTGAAAGCCGTCTCTAAAACCACTCGTTTGGTTCTGAGGTTTTCCCATTCGGCAAAAAAAGATTATACTCGCGTCCATTTGTAGTATTATGGAGAGTCCGCATCACGCACCGGCCGCACACACTAACCGCGGTTGGGTCGTTCACTCGCATGATAGCAGACCGTAATTACATAAATTGGCTCCCGAGTAACCGTGGCCCGTTCATCACGACAGTCCATGTGTGTAAGCATTGTTTCTGCTGGGAAGCGGAATCGGAATAATTCATAATCCTCTCTACGGCTCTATTAGTCCCGACGACCATATATGCGAGGGGGATATTGGCTGCTGCTGCTGCTGATTCATAACCTAGCAATTGAATTAATTTCCTATTGAAATAAATTGAACTATATTTATAAATTACACGAATAGTCTTGTATTTCGTTTTAATTAGTTTAATCTAATTCGATTAATCAATTAAATTAATTTTGTAATTCCGACGCTAACTAGTACTTTCAGTGTTCAGTGATCTACTCCGGAGCCATGAGCCAATTACCGAGATTACATGTCAACGTTAGAGCAAGCATTAGTGTTCCTAAGAGCGGAAAGTATATCAGCTGAGTGATATCTTCTGAACAGCTTCTGCGCAACATTTTGGGAGTCCCCCGTAGCATTCATGTTTTCGTTTTCCAAAAGTTCTCCGGGTTCTCCTTTTGGCCCCCCCGTCAGTGGCTGATGGCGAAAATCCCCGCGGCGCAGGGTCCGGATAACTGAATTAGAGGCCTGCGGATCCGGAGCATCACACGGAGAGAGAAAGGGGGGGAGAGACCCGATGAAATCCATAATTCATACCGTCGGAGAACATCGGGCGGGGGGGGGGGNGGGTTGAGGTAAAAAGGAAGGGACCCCCCTTTGGGATTTCCAGAGCTTGTCCCCCCCCCCTTCCCTCCTCTTGCTACCATCCTACTCTTGTAGCTTGACAGGACAACGCGGGGGACCTAGGGGGGATGCAGATTTGCAACCGCAGCAACGCCTCGGATTGATCGCGTCTCAAAGTCACTGGCACACCCTGTACTGGAAGCCAGCTGCGACACGGGTCCTACTTAGAGAGCCATTTCCTACTATACAGTGTCTATATTTCAAGATTCCTAATAAATCACAAAAATCTACAATAATATTAAAATCTTCGACCGAGGCTTCCGATTGGCCCTCCGGATATTGTTAACGCAACGCTTACTATTGGCCTCGTTCTGCGCCTGCGCAATGGGGGGAGGACCTAGTCAGTTGCAAGCTGACTGGCGGCATGTAAACGTCGTGAGCTGTCTCACCCGTCACATCGACCCTTGCCCCTTCTCCACCCACTCACCCGTTCCCTCCACCGCGACGGGGCGCCGAATCGGTCGCTGGATATCGAAAAACGACCGCATGTGCCACCTGGTAGCGAGAAAGCGTACTAATGGAGGGGCGAGCAGGGCAGTGTTGCCAAGTTTTATCACTACTCGTTCAAGCTTACATAATTATATAAAGCAGAAAGTTTGTTGATATTTATGTATGTTACGGCTAGGGCTACCTAGCGCCCTTTCAGAGTACTGAGAGTGCTGAAAATTGGCACACTTACGTCTTACCGCTGATTGAGAAATCAGTCCGAAAACTGCAGTTTTCTTAAAGTCTAAATGCCCCAAATTTAGAATTTTATATTTCTTATGATGTTTGGTGTCTCATCCGCTGCAATTGTGGCACAGATTTATTGTAGGTTATTTATCAATCGCCGCCGTGCGAAGAACGGGTCCCCTGCTAGTATACAAATGAAATATACATCAAGTGCGGGGAAGGAGAGCCAGTTATATTTCGGTCGGTGTTTCTCCGGTGCGATATACATTCTTCCTTGTTTTTGCCTCCCGCAGACTGCGCGTCGGGGCCTGAAGGCATATATTTCCGCAGATATATGGGGCCGGCTCCAGCTCGCCCGCCGCGACAAAAGGCGCTGCTTTTATACCAAGCTATAGCGTGTTGCGAAATATTCGCAGAGAGATGAGGGTGGGAGGGAGGGAGGGAAGCGGGCTATTCAAACGCTCTGGACCGATTTTTGCAGGCAGGGCTGGCACGCCCAGACGCGGTAATTTTCCTGGGTTGCTACCGATAAATCGCTCGATTCCAGACACTTTTACATCAGAAAGCGGGAGCTACACATTTCTAACAATAAAAATAACACACACAAAAAAAGCGAGGCGGTTAATTGTTTCTGATTTCGAGCGGGGGGGCCCGTATCTAGCTTTCCTCGAGTCCGAGCCCCAATTTGAACAGTCTGGACTTCAAAGGAGACCGTTTTATATCGCCGTTTTTCTGCGAGAGCCTGGGAGGTACAGCGGGAGAAGGGTTTAAAGGGAGGGAGGGGGGGGGGTAGGTCCTTTTTACGATCCACCACAACTTGCAAAGCGAAGTCATCATGCCTGGCTATAAAAGCCACGAGGAAAGGGAAGGGCCATGAATGTCATCCGCGTCTCACAGGGAAAACAGAGCATCACTCTGCATTTTAAGCCCGCCTCTAAACGGGCATAATCTGATGTAACGGACCTGGAGACCTAAGGAGGAGGTTGCAACACTGTACAGAAACTGAGCTATTCATTTAGGCACTGCCTGAATGTGCATGGGCTAAGCAATAAAGGACAGAGCACAACCAGGGAGAGTAAGTTCGGGCAATGCATACATTAGCATAAGGGCTATATAGGATTCAGCAGGTGTATCTCTTACGTCTATCTTGGGCGTATCTTTTAGAAAATGCGGATTCCCGCTTATCCGGACACCTGTTCGGATTATCGAGACTGTATTGACATTCAGAATTGCAGGGGGTCGAACCTTAAATTTTTTGTGCAGGTGCAAAAGTTTGCATTCCAGACTGTGATCTGGGGTGCTTAATTTTTAGGGTACAGCCATGTTTTAAAAGCAGGACTAACTGGAGTGCAGATAACAATTTTGGAGAGTACAAATCCGAAAATTTCGACCCCCTGGAATATTGAAAAAGAAAAATCCAGATACAGTTTACTCCGGATATAACAGACGTCAAGGGACAGCAGAAAAAAGTCTGTTATAACCAAGTGGCAACTTTTGCAACGAATACACAAAATTTTCTGATTTCCATATGCTTAGTAAAATGCACACTACTGCATTTATTAATGAAACTATCCACAAAAATGCAAAATTGCTCACCAGTAAATTAGGCAGGATAAAAAAAAATCAGTAATTTTCTTCTGCCGTCTCCTGCCAAATATACCAGAAAAAATAATGATTTTGAGCGATTTTGAGTATCTTAGATCAGTGACAGATGCGAAAATCCTCCTGTGCGTGGGAAAGGTATTTGAATGTTACAAAAACAGCTCTACCGGTAATATTTTCCCTCCGATGTGCTTTTTTAAATACTTTCTTTTTCCGATGCTCATAGAGTGATATAGCGATAATTCTTTGTTGCTGTTGTTGTTGCTGTTTTTGTTATTGTTTGTAACGCTGGCAGAGTGCCCCTCAAGGCCAAGTAGGCCAGTAAAGAGTAAGGAAATAAATAAATAAATAAATAAATAAATAAATATTTTCCTCCGATGTGATGGGACAAAAATTGGCATGTTATAGCCGAAGTGAGGTGACAATGAGTCTGTTACATCATGAATAAAAATACACGGGGCCTTATGGAAGCATGGGGGACCACAGCCTTTCGAGTATGTTATAATTATCCGAATTCAACTGTAATTTTATTTAACCGGTATGTTACGGCATCTAGTGATTTTCACCGAATGAAACCGACAAGTAACGTCATAATTTATCGAACAATACTCCACCACATTTGTTGCAATAGGAACAATATGAGCTTCCGGAACGTTCTAACTTCCTCTCCAATTTTTTTTTCTCTCTCTCACTCTCTCTCTCTCTTTCTCTCGCTTGCTGCCCGGGCTTTGTAAAGGTTGAATAGGTCTGGACTGAGCCTCCCAAAGTTCCAATATGTGTGAGATGGGGAGAGGTAAAAGGGGGAGTGGGTTGGAATTAGGTGGGGAGATAGAGGGGGTGGAGGGGGAGGAGGAGGGGGGGGGGAGAGAGAAAAGCTCTCACGCAAGGAGATTTATAGGCGGAGAGAGAGGGAGGTGGGTATAGAGGAGGAGGAAGGGGGCCAAAGAGGGGCCCAAGGGCCGAGGGGCGTTGCCCGGGCAACGGGCGGGCAAACAGAAGGAAGCGGGGCCCGGGCTTTTCCTGACCAGGTAGAGTTTTCGTGTGGCCCCTAGAGTGCACTTGTTTGGGGTGGTTGGGGGAAGGAGGAGGAATAAGGCAGGGCGCCACATGGCACGGCACGACACCCATCTTGCACACATCACATATTTTCGGGAGGGTTGACACACCCGAGGGGGGGGGGTCAAAGGTGAAAGAAAATGAGGATTCCCGCTTATCCGAACAACAGTCGTCTCGACAAAATGAGTTATTTCTGCCCTGATCTTCCTAATTTCATTTTGAAAATGCGGATTGCCGCTTAACACCTGTTCGGATTATCTTACATATACAGTATAAAGCAGACGGTTTGTCCGTATGTACATGTCACGGCTATTTAACCCCCTTCCGGACTATTGAGTGCTGAAACTTGGCACACCGATGTCTTCCATGCTGCTGAATCAAAAGTCCGAAAACGTCACTTTTTTGAGTCTAAATGCCCGTGACTTTTCATTTATCAATCCGCCACGGGCGAAGAATGGTTCCCCTGCTAGGCGCGAATCGGCATGAAATTATTTCTTCTCTGCACCTGTTCGATTGCGAAATGCTGTCTCAATTTATCAGCCGGACTATACATACCACACCTGGATAGGAATATGCATGAGTCCCATCGAGATATTCAGCATGCGGAGTAATCCAACTCCTCTATTTGCCACAGTAGATTTCGACGTGCCGGCGACTAATAACCGCAACAGGATCTCACTCCTCTGGCGAAACAACAACAATCGGACTGTCAGGGCCACAACATGTTGACACGAAACTTACTCGGTGGGGGTGCAGGTCGCGACCCCGTTACACGAAACGACGTAATGCGAGCCGCACCCCTCACGTGCTAAGTGCAGGTACAACAATGTGGAAAAACACATGGGTAAATATTTCATGCTTGGACCACATGCAGGGTGTTGAAACGAGTTAATTATTTGGCTCATAGACACACGCGGCAACCCAAAAATTACCTATTAATTCCTCCACGTGTCACACATTTTCTATTAAAAATACCCTGTCACACACGTAAAGCGCATATGTCACTCGTCTTGAATCGACATCACATTGACAAGAGATCTACCGCACGACACTGCCATCTCGAGAAGAAGAAAAAAAAATTGACAAGTCCAAAAAAATGTGCTTGTAAAAAGAAGGACCCACTCGGAAGCATGCGGCCATCAATCAATCCCATCCAACCCTCTACTAGATTGAATCATCCTCCGAGTTTGAGCGATTGGGGGGAACAAGAGCGACTGCGTGTAGTTTCCATCCGACCACTTCTGTCATGTTTCAGACCTCCCATCGCTCAACTTTGGCCAAGAGACGATCACAACACAGTGCGGTATATACATTACTTGTAACAACTGTTGGGCAATCCCAGAAGGAACACTGGTGTATAGATGTTGCAACTATGGGACAGAGAAAAAAAACTGTGTTCCTCCACCTGGGACCTGGTCACTTGCATTTCATCAAAAAAAAAATGACAAAAAAATTGGACAGGTACGTATTGTGTGAGCAAAGTTGTGTGGAAGACCGGTTGATTTTTCCGTCAGGAACAGGGGGAAGGAAACACAATCAATTTATAATGGGAATTCCCATACAGCTTGAAACTTTTTGTCAGCTGAGTACAAGGAAGTCAAGAATTCATTGGAAAAACCTTGCCAAAAAAGTGGGCAGGAATTCGTTTGAAAAATGTGAAATGCAACCAAAATATTATGCAGCTTGAACCGGCCCGTTGTAGAAAAAGAAAGCTCGAATTGATACATTTTGGAAACTTCAGCTGCTCCTTGTATGAACTACAGCGGAAATTCTGCACGAAATGTACACCCTAATATGACATTTAATACCAGTTTTATTGCAAGAAAACGTGCTGTACTAATACTATCAGGAGAATATAAAGCGTTAGACATTTCCGTCATTCCCTGCACGCTACATACCTGCTCCATAGTCTCTATTTATGCTGTACAACCCTGCTATTATATGCCATGGAATTGTAATAGACGGAGCACCAAAAACACGTCCCTCTTTTTTCATTTTTTTTAAAACTATGAAACAGCAGTCATTTTCTGATACTGATAATTTAGCTTGGAAAATGGGCCCTGGTGGTCCTGCCAGGTTATAATTAACATGCAGGTGGGCAATGTTGAATTTCAGAGGGCATATGATTTTCAAAGAGAATGGGTTGGGTTAGGGAAGGTTTCCGTGTTGGAAAGCATTAAATATTTTGGCAAGTACGGTAATTATTTAGTTGTGCGGCCCTCTCTGCCATTTATGTAATTTTATTACGCCGCCGTTTTTGTTCATTTGCTCTGTTTGCAACATTGGATGACCTTTTTCCAGGTTAATTCGCGACAGTATTTGCAAAAGTCAAACATGTACCGTACTGAGTTGCTATTACGGTTTTATTAAAACGGTTGCGGCTACTTTTGTGCGCGGCTTTTCGCATCTGTCGGTGCCATCGTTGAGTACATAAAGTTAGCTTTATAGGTTCGTGATGACATCCAGATAGCTTTTGCATGTTGAGCTATATATATTTGTGGAAAAAAAAATCTCCCAGCTTTTGAGTGAATTATTTCACAAACATGCTGATGCGAAAAGCCAGTCCACTTACATCGCAATTATTTAATATATTTGCTGAAGTTTGATAACGGCAGCTGGCACATTTCAGACCTTATGCACATTCATTACAGCCTCTGCTTTGTAAAATGTCTGCAAACACTGCGAATATACCACATAAGCTCTCAGCTATACTGCAGCATTTAGCCTGTTTTATAAATCATGCGCTGGCGGGGAAACTGTAACTAACCAGAGTTCACTGCACTGAAAATGTACAAAGTACTGGCAATCATCAGTATACAGGTAGACCCTGTAACGCAAACATCTCGCAGTAACAATTTTGGTGAGACCCTTTAGACAGTCGCATGTTATCTAGTTGCAAAATGTTGCAATTTCCACCAAATTATCAGACAGACATAACAATCATGCAGCTTTGCCTATAGAGACTCTCGAGAGCTCTTTCTCTCGGAGTTCTGGTGTGCAGATAGAGCACCTGCTGTCTAATTCGGCTGATTCTGGCGTTAAGTAGAATGCATCGGTGGTGTTGCTGGTTCCAGTCCCGTGTGTCCCAATTCCTCTCGAAACAATCAGTCACGTTCGAATTCCCCTCCTTTCCACCAAACCAACCACCATCGAAAACTTTAAATCATTGGGATCGAGAGTATATATAGCTTGCAAGCTTGGAAAATTCGGTCGGGGGGAGGGAAACCCAAAGTAGGACCGGATCGTTTCCCAGTCCCCGGGAATTACTCGGCGTGGAAAAGCCATTAATCTGGGCCCCCAAGAACAATATAACTTCATTCCGCTTAGTTTGCCTCCAACACCCCCCTTCCAAAATGCATCTTCCCATACAAAACGCAGCACAGGGTGTCGCATCGCCCTAGTCCCCAACACTTAGCATTAAAAAGCTTATTATTAATTTTTTGCAACATATTTGCACCTATATTCGTATGCTGTATTTTTTCTGAGCCTCACTGGCGGGCTGACTGGTGGCAGCACAGTCAGAATAGGGGTGGATCAACCTCAGAGTCGAGGAAACATCCAGTCGCATGCAGGCTTCTGCGCTGGAAGGGTGTCGTCTCTTTGCTCCGAATATAACCCCCGGTGTTTTCGCACAAGTGTTTAGGATGGGTTTCCGGACTGACAGTTGTGTATCCGCCAAGTTCTGACCCAAAACTTGAAGGTAAATTTTACATTTTATCGTCCCAAAAAAAGTGTTGCGACCAGTTCATCCGATTGGCACCAATGAGTCAATTAGGCTGTAACATTGTGTTCCCTTCCATCCAACCGTGGGAGGGAGAGAGCTAGAGAGAAAAAATGGTATCAATTTCCTCTGAAGTAATAATATGACAAAAGAGCGATGGCGGGGGGAACACAGGATATCCTCGTAGATATAACGACTCATTAGTGTGCATCATTTAGTCCCGGGGACGTGTCACATGCACTGGGAGCACCGGTTAGCTAACTTACCTCAAAATGTTGGAGCCCGACTATTACAAGCCCGAAAAAAATGTGTTGACGCGGTAATGCAACCGGGGGATTTTTTTTGTGTGTGTATGTGCATGTGTGTGCTTCATATCCAGGCGGTGCTGCTGCAGATGGATAATTACGCGGCCTAAAAAAAGAGCCAACCAAAGTAGTTTTTTTTAGCCTGCACATTCGCGTCAATTTAATTCAGATTTCAAATGAAACACATTGCAACAAGACTAAACAGCATACTTGATAGTACTTTTTTTTTTTGTCAGATTATTGTGCAGTAACCGTCAGTTTGAAAGACTTTTTAACCGAATCCCTGAGCGAAGCTGCAGGACACGTTCGGTATACAGCAACTGCAACTTGGCTACTGGCACGTCATAAAAAATTCTCAAGCAAAACAAACCTACAAGTTTAGACTCCCTCCAGAAAACGTGATAAATATTTGATTTGTTATGCTCCAGCCCTCCCAACATGGTCAACATTTCAGTTTAAATGGACGGGGGACCATAAATCCGCACCAATCGTGGAACTTTGCCCTGCTCACATTTATAGTTTACTAAGCACTACGTCATAATTAAAAGTAGAGTACACGTGGAACGTGGAACAATAACCTCTTACATATCTGGAGGTTGTAAAAAAAAAAAAATCTTATCCGGGCCTCGTGTGTGCGTGAAACTCGAGCCTGCCAATATTTCGGGGAGTCTATATCTGGGAAAACATAGGTCGTAAATCAGGTGCGGAGATTATTATCTATTTCCCTCCCTTCATTTCCCCCTCAAAAAATGAAGCCTTGCCAGATTGTGTAGGGTTCATTTATGACACGTTTTTACTTATAACGTCTTCACCTGTCTTGGACGGAAGTTTCTTGTTGTGAAGTTTCTCGCGATGCATAGTCTGTGCCTCTGTTTGTCCGGGGTGCATGTAGTACCACTTCTCTTAAAAATCGTCAGTAATTAGTATGCGAACCGGTTCATTATCGCATGACCAGCATTTTACAATCGCAGCTAGACAGAAATGAAGCACCGGGAGGGCGGAAAAAATTAATACGATTACTGGAAAAAATCTGGGCAAATTGACACTTTTTTTTACCAATTACATGTCCAGTATACTTATTAATGTGATTTCACAATTGACAAGTTGGCGTGATGGTATTTTAGTTTTTGAGCTACTTACAGGGTGTTTCATTACCATGCTTCCGATTGGCTATATAGATTTTAAATGTAAAAAGTCGGAAATTTAATGAGAAAAGCAGAGATGAAAAGTAGCGTTATTTTCACTGCATATTATTGTTTTAAACCATCGCGTTTGTGCCAGATGAAAGTTGTATTTTTAATTGTTTTTTCCAAGTGTAATATAACAATGCGAAAATGTCACTTTTCAATCACTTTTTTCTCACGCATGCTGGAGGTCTGCCCCATATTTCATCTCTACATTTTTTTCATTTCATATTCTTGGGCTTTGCATTATATACTTGCGGTGGTGCATTTATGGCACACCATGTAAGGCAGTTTCACAGTGGAAAAATTTAGCGCTTTCTGACCAGCTAACTGAGATAAAATTGTAACATGTTACATCACATAGCAACATACGCATGATACGGAAAAAATAAGAGAGTTGGCTCTACCGCTTGAAAGCTCCGAAAAGAAAAAAAAGTGACAGCCATATTTTAGAAAGTAAATTTTATGGCGTAAAATTCAAGCGCATTTTTCCAAGTCACGCGGGCTCTCTCTGCTAGCCCAAATTTCATATTCTCCCGGATAGGTTGAGCCCACCCTACCCTCCCTTTGAATGCATTAAGAAGACGGACGTCCAGCCCCTGACGTGATGTGTAATGAAGACGTCACACCTTCTGTGAAATATATGTGGGCGAGAATCAAGTCAACGTCAGACGTTATTATTATTATTATTTTCATTTTTCATTTTTTGAAGTCTGAATGTTTTTTTCTTCATACGCAAGACAGCCATATTGGATTATGACGTCACAAAAGTGTTGACGTCACAATGAGATGGCAGCCATATTTGATTTTGACGTCACAGATCCAAGATGGCCTCCGTATGGGGGTAACCTGCCATCTTTCACAAGTTACGACACTAGAAAGTGTGATTTGAACTGTTGGGTCAATCCTAGGTCACTCGCACTTTTATATATCCAATTTTGAATCCCCCTAACCTTCCGTTCCCCCCAACTTTTTTTACGATTCTCCCACGTCTCGCCATCTAGGGATTTCGATGTTCATTACGTGCGGACCCGTCGTAAATCATACTTCCCCAATGTGGCAGCCCAGATTCCCATTGAAATATTATGGAGTTGCAAATAGAATGGGACTCGCAGGTACTGTAAGTAAAATTTAGTGCTCCATAAAGTAGACTCAAACGCCGGTACTGCTTTGCACTATCCGTTGAATATTGGCGTTACGATCTCATTTGGCAAAATAATGCTTTTCCACCCCCCCTCTCCATTCAGGGGGACGCCGGGCATTGGTTGCCAGAGGGAGAGATGGGGTGGTGCTAAGTGAAAATGGGGATGGTGAATGGAAGATTAGTGTAATTACGGTTAATGAGGAGTTATCGAGAGGGGCTAATCCCGGCGGGTGTTTTTACTTAGCCCGCGAGCCGCAATTTTTTTCCCCCAGTGTTTGGCCCCCGAGGTGCTATACCTGCCCCCACACAAAATTTTCTGGAGGACACGACCAACAATGAGTGGGCATTAACCGCACTTAACTATTAATAGTAATGTCCATGTTTTCGCCGGTTCGAGTCACGCCCTGACGTAAATTCGGGGCCGCAAAACTGACCTTTTTCCGATCAGAGTTTGTTCAGGCCCCTGGTCTGGGGGTCATAATTCAGGTTTTATCGTGACCTTCCCCATTCATTTACACAGCACTGCAACGGGGGCCGCCGATGGTCAGTGATGAATGGCGCGTGTTGTGCAAACACAAAACACGCCCGGGAGGCAACAGGCAAAATGTCACCAACAGCTTGATGACCCTATGCCACAAGGTGATTCGCTCAACAACTCATAATAACGACTATAGCTGCTACGAATTCAGCTGAGGGATTTTCAAGCTTACTTTTTTAAGATAATTACTGGTCAGATTATTCTACATCTGGACATCTTCCCACCCACCAGAGGCGCTGTCTTCCCCCATTGCGCACGCGCAGAACGGGGGCCAATAGGAAGCGTCGCGCAAACAATTTAGACGGACAAATCAGAAGCTAAGGTCATACAACGAACGATTTTAATATTATAGATGTTTTAAGAACGGTCTAAGTGGTGTGGATATGATCAAAATAACATCTTCCCAAAAATTGGGTCGAAATTTGGCCGCATATGCCACGTGGGAGGCTGCGGGTTGGAAAGGATTAGTGTCCTGTCGCATTCCGACCTCACTCTCTGGTTTCCAGCGCTGACACTAATCCCACTGGAAAGGTGCAAATCGCTGCCAGGTCACCGCCGCCAAAAGGAGAACCTGCTTTGACAAAAAACGATGACTCGTGTCCGATTTTCAACCCTTAAGGAGGACCTGATTAACCAATTGTCACGACTCCAAGTGACATTACAATGACACCTGTCTGATATGTAGAGACAGAGGAATGAAGGCTTCGAGTTAAAGTGTTGTTGTAGCCATTACAAACCGAGCGTGATTTTGTGAATCACCCTGTGTGTGTGTGCCTAGAGCACACTTATCATCGCGGACCTTTGACGTTTCAGCACTCTTTAAGCGCTCTTTCGACATGGAAACAAAGAGCGTTTGAGTCCGCCGGGCGGCTAATTAGAGGTTGTAATTTTAATTAGGGAAATGACGTGTCCTAAAATTCGCTCGTTACAGCAGAAACTTTACTGGATAATTATCCCTCCGGCTTCCATTCTTCGGACGGACTGCCCTCCCCCTACCCTCCCTACTTTTTCCCTAGGAAAAGTTTATTCCAAAGTTGAAACGACAGAGCCGTTTTGCACTCGACTGCCTTTTCGGAGAAGTTGGACCGTCTTAAAATGAAGATAAATTGTGTATTCTCCACTTCATATGCGCAGTCGACTTCCTTCTTGGCAATAGCCTGCAGATGCTTGCTGGTGTTTTAGAAAGGAGAAGAATAAGAGAAAAAAAAAATCAAAATTGCTCTGCAGTCGAGTCCTAGTGTCCATATTCTGCCAGCTCATGCCGGATTTGCAAAAAAGAAATGTCGCAGTACTTGATATTTGCTCGATATGAAATGAATCCCAGGACTTACTTTTCCAAGTCAATTTAGCTATTGAATAATAATTTGCCAATCTATTTGCCAGCATTTGTAGGAAGAGAAACGTGTCTATTTTTCCATTTCAACGGTTGTAATTCGACACCTGTCATCCTCACCTATACCCAGCTCACGCACAGAAAAAATTGTTCTTTTGTATAAGGGTTGGAGTCGATCCATTTTTAATGGCGGGTGCAAGAAAAGCCAGGGAGAGGAAGTGAAGGATAAATGGAAAGCAGTCTATGTGAAAGGGCGGAGAATACATCAGGAGAAAAAAAAGGAAGAAGGAGAGGAGAGGAAGAAGGATGGCTTTGTCACGAGGAAGGACCATCCATTGTGTGATGCGGAGGGAAAACCTTCCCAGGTCCAAAAAGCCATTTCGCGACGAAAAGTCTGACACGTCACTAGAACCGCAGGAGATGGATCTGCTACTTTCAACACTTATTCCCTATTCAACAAAACCCGTGGTGCTTATCTCATATTAGGGACCTCCCCACTCGAACTAAAAATACGGGGACAAACCAAGGGGCTGGTTGGTTACGGCAGCACCACATGAGGAGGGGTGAAACATCTGTCCCTTCAAGTGGTGAGGTGGAGAATTCCTCGGTGTCTTTTTCTCTCTCTCAAAGGACTTGGGTGGGGGAGTGTTCACGCATGTGGGGTCCTGAGATACATTCCAGTCGATTTCCATCCCTCGTAAGCCTAAAATCGTTCAAGATCGATCAGAACCACAACAGGACCTAATCGTCACCACTTCTTTGTCACCTCCCGAGTAGCACTCGTGTCCCCCTATTTTGGACGGATCCTATTCCGGTTTCTCCCCGGGTCGTTTTCATCTGCATTCAGAGCCAATAAGAGACAGGGGTCGAGGGGATGTGGGGAGAGAGGGCCACAAGCCCTCGGGAGTCTCTCTCCTTCCATCAAAAGACCGAAGGACAGTGTCGCCAAATGACTTCCAAGGGAGGGTACCCCTCCTCCCTAGCAAGCCAGATTATCAGCTTAGCCCTGACCCCCCTTTGGCAGCACCCCCCCTTTTGTGAAGCTTGTAAACACATCTCTGGTCACCGGGGGATTAGGGACCGGCTATGACTTAACGTGATTACTCCGCCTTCAGGGAACTTTGCAGCCGCATGAAAGACGCCCCCGAGTTATACTCGTTTCGACCCCCACGGAAAATCTGTACACACCCAGTTCGTACAAAATTACATCATGGGCCTGGACCCTTGGGAAATGTCACAATCTCCAGAAAAAATTTATTGGCCTCATTGCTCTTTTTAGAGGCGCCGTACAGTCGCAGAAATCAGTTAGGTGGCAGACCTGAAGCTAGAATTAGCCTTCAAGAGAGTTTGGTACCTTACTCATACCCGCATGGCAAATCACGCGAGCGTGATTCGAGTAGACTTTTTCTCATTCCCAAGGAAATTCGAATGGGACAACAATGACATAAAATGTTGTCAATCTCATTTCTCGTTGCCACGTCAATAAGGAAAATAATTCCTGAATCATTTAGAATCGACCTTGGAGGTTATAGCGAACCTAGAAAACCGGAAGTGGGTCGACTGAATCCGAAACTGTTTGTCGCTATCTCTTGCGGTTTAGGACCTGTTACCTGTCCACAGACAGCCAGACGGACGGACAGAGACGTTCTGTACGACTTTTTTCGATGAGAAAAAGTCAACTAAACTGCTGGATTGTACAGACTCTTCCGGATTTTCCAGAGACTTCCGACCCCGCCCTTTGCCCTCATCAGGCCAAACTAAACATGCCGCCCTATTTCTGGGTTGCCAATTACTTTCCAATAAGCATTCCTCTCCTCTCTTTTGAGGTGTCGTTTGTGGGCGTGCACAGCACGTGTTTCGGGGACCTGCCTCCCCCATTTCCCACCTACTTCAGGAGGCCTTCCCTTTTGGGTGGGTTATCACGATTTATAGCACAAACACTGCTGGAGGGCTCCAAAAATAGTTGCCAAGTGGGCTTGGATATATCGGAACACCCTGTTCAAAACGAGGCAAACCCCCGCTGGGCCTTACATGTGTGTCCCAGAAGGTGTCCTCTTGCTTCGGAAGGGTGGACCTGCCCACAAACAAGCAGTGGCACCAGTGCGATCTGTCATTGTTGTGCCGTAATAATGAGCGTATCGGTTTCCTCAGCAGGACCGAGTCTAATCGATTGCCACGGCGGTGATAAGACAACCGGCCGATATTTTTTTGTTAATTCACGGTCGCGTTTTCGAAGCCCCCGGGGTGACAACATACGACATTGCCGCTGAAGCTTTCGAAAAATTTAACACTCTCGCTGTACAACTCCCCCTTAATTTACCTTATAGAATATGCACAACTTTTCCACCCCGCTTGCTTGCACCTTCTTTTATGCAATCACACGCGTACCTAACGTCCCGGTCTTAACTTCAGGTGACAGCTATATCCCGTCGGAAACCCGATTTTTTTTCTGGAAGAAAGTTTGCGTAGGGCTTTTGGTCCAGAAAGAAAACTCCCAAGGCTTTAGGGCGTAACTTTGGGTGTCTCCGAGATTAATTTACCAAGCCCAGCACTAAGTATATCCTGATACATCTCCCCCCGGTAGCAGCAAGACCTGCCACCGGTCTTTTTACCATTGGCCACGTTTTGTCCGACCGGTTTTCAGGCCTTCCCGACCGGTTTACCACGGTGGGAAACACTACTCGGTATGGATTACAATGCGTTGTAAAATTGTCTTCCAGGACCTCGTGATATATGGTCTTCACCCCCCGAAAAAGGAAGCTGGCCCTCGAAAATTGCTGGGTAATATTCATGCGGTTTTTGCCCATCTTGCAAACCCAAAAGGGCTGCTCCCGGCAGAGTTCTCACACTTGTAATCCAGGTGTGGCAGCCAGGGTAATGAATATTCAGCGTAACATTAACCAGAGGCTTAAGCAGAGACGCTTGTTTTTGGTGGGTATGCCCTGCCGTGTGCCGGTGTTTGCTTAAATCAGAGGGGGGGGGGGAGAGGTGAAAAGAGGTCCTTGTCCAGTGGTCCTCGAAAATCTGCCCAGAAGCCGTGCACTTTCCATTTACGGGAAGTCCGCAAGGTGTGACAACCAGGTGGAAAATTGCCTTTCTCCATGGCTCCTGCGCGCGACAGCCTTTCGTGGAATGCCAAGGTTTTCTTCTCCAAAAACAATCCCAGAGAGGTTAGGTTTGACCCAGGCCAGTGTCCAAAATCTTGCGTAATATAATAAAGCAGAAAGTTTCTCTGTTTGTATGTCCGAACTACCTAACGCACTTTCTGACTACTCGTGGTACTCTCATGGCTCACGTGCCGCTGATTGAGGAAAAAGTTCCAAAACCATATTAGAAATTTAGGATATTGAGCAAGGTGATCAAAAAGACAATGACTGAAATTGTGTAGTTACAATTAACATCGATATCGATACTTTTTATACATTTCTTTGAATAATATTGTTTGGCACTTGTGCTCCACAAATGGACATGAAACACCTGGGGGTAAGTTGCAGCCTTTTCCAAATCTGTAATTAGTGCCTTCAGGGTGAGCGACCATGCTTTTTTTTTTGTTTCTGACGCTGGGTGTTGCATATTTTTAGGCGTAATTGGCGGTAATGATAGGAGCGGCGGCGAACTGGTTCGAATTGACTTTTGGATTACTTTTTCTGATATGAGCCAGTTGTTTTTTTGTGCATTGCAATTCGGCGTTAACCAACAGGAGGGGGATGAAATTGGCATCAATTAAATGGACAGTTGCAGGATTGATTCCGACGCCGAGCTGGAATGTTCATGATGGTATCGCATGTTAATGCGCAATTTTTCCTACCAATGGCCTCTACTTATGAAAGCGTGTCCGGTTTGTAATTTTCAAATCATTGCGATCTGACAAAAATGATTGCACAGCTTGTAGCAATTTACTACCATTTACTTGTGGTCTAATTGTGCAAAAATGCATCGAATTTACTATTCACAAAATGTGATATTTTCGCCTTGAATTTGCGACAAAGCTGGGCTTCTTGTTAATGAAATGCTGCGAAATTTTAATCGAAAATGCGTTCCATGATTTTTCCTGATTCGATCGAATTTCATTTGAAATGATACCTGACCTTTACCATTCAACTCAATGTTTTTTTTAAAAAAAAATCCAGCCCCCGTAATGAGGTCCCGAGCTTCCCCAAAATGAATCAAAGCACCCCGGATTTTTCCTCCCCAGCCCTGGAGGGTAGTGTGCCAAAAAAAAAGAGCCGCATCTCCGTCTGCTGCTGCTGCAACATAGATTCGCAGTTAATGGAGCGACTTTGGGCGCCAAAGACCTGGCTCCTAAGGCGACTCCCCAGCTGAAAGACACACGCTCCAGGGCTGTGCACACAAACCACTGGAAAATCCTTCCACTTGCTAGACCTTATTTTTTTTAAAGGGGCGGGGGGGGGGGGGGGNAAGGGCTCTTTTGTGGGGGGGTTTGGGAAGCCTCCTTTTAAAATGGGCTCCAAATCCTTTTCACTACTGATTGCGCCACGTAAAGGCTTTGCCCGGGTAATCACGGTCGCTAAACGGTGCTCACGTACTACGCCCCAAACTCAGGGCTAAGATCTTAGCGGAGGTCGACATATCCTTGCACGCTCCGTATCGCCCAATTTGTGCTGGCTAAGCTGCAGGCAAATGAACCGACACTGACTTTATCCAAAAGATGCAAAATCATATAAGTTGAATCCGGATATAACAGACTTCAAGGGGCCCAGAAAATCAATCTGTTATAACCGAAGTCTATCGCCATATCGCCACTTTTGCAACAAAAACACCAAGTTTTCTGCTTTCATATTATGCTTATAATGCACACTACTACATGCTGATTAATGAAACTATCCATAAACATGCAAAAATTAGTTCATCTGTAACTTATAGACAGGAACTAAAAAAATTGTCATTTTCTTCTACCGTCTCGTCCTTGCCAAAATAATATACCATAATAAGTATGATTTTGACCATTTCAGCCGATGATTAGCTCAGTGACAGATGGGGAAATTACCCCATATTATGCAGTGCTTTTCTCGCGTGGGAAAGGAGGCTGAGTATAATCAAAAGCAGCATATTTTCCCACAGAGGTCTCTTATACCCGAGGTGAGATGAAAATGAGTATGTTATATCAATAGTTAAAGTACACAGGGCCTCATGGAAATCTTCCGAGGCCAGCCATCGAGTCTGTTATAACCGAAAGTATGTTACAGCCGAAGCTGTTATATCCTGATAAAACTGTATACAGAGAATTGGGAGTCTGTGCTTCTGGTTGTCCAGGGTGAGAGTAGTGCAGTGCTCGTACTGGTGGCGTCACCAGTACGATACCATTGGTGCCAAGTAGTGTGCGACATCCATGTGAGGGACATGGTACTACCCGGAATGCCCTAAGTAAATCGTATCGGAAGCGTACCCTATACCTACATAGTGATCGATATGTGGGTCATTGGCCGCCCTTGATGACCGCCCCCTTGTCCTTCTGTACCTTTCAGCGCTGCCTGCTTTTGCTTGGGAATCCTCCACCTGCTGCTGCATTTTTTTTTGTGGTGGACCCGCCTACATTCCCTGGGCGACTCAGAGTGACAATTAGTGGCCCCGGCAGCTGAAATGAGTGACACTGGCAAAGTACCGGGTGCGAGTGCTGGAGTTTCCGCTTCCTGGTGCAGCACGAGAGCTTGGCGGGACACGCACCTCTCCAGGGGCGGGGTTTGACGCGAGCCCAAAGGATTTTCGGTGAACAAAAATACATTTTTGCACTGGACTTTTGTATAGTGAGGGAGAGAGGAAGAGGAGGGGAGTAGCCAGAAAGAGAAGAAGTAATGGTGCGGGTGGGAGTGACCAGTGAGCAGACTATGTGAGGACAAGTCGCGAAGGAGAAGCATGTGGACGGCGGGCCATCACTGGATGCTCTGCTTGGACTTCATCCTTTTGGTCCTGATGCTGCACTGGGAGCGTCTCTCTGCCCTTGAACTCGGTAAGTCGTCGCATATCCATTTATTTCGACAGCCTTATATTTTTAAAATTCATTATTTCAAAACCTGGACAAATGACCTTTTCCTTCTATATAATTATGTAGATGTATCTATTACATTTAATTAATTAATTAATTACACGAGTCGAGCTATGTTGGAACTTGGAAGTGTGTTTCCTTTAAAACCAAGCTAACTGCTATCATGTGTAACGGCTGCAAATAACGGTTATTTTGCCAGGTTTAAAACCAAGCTGAAAAAAGCTTCGACGAATAGCAACTGTCAGTTATAGCGGCTACTTATAACGCTTAAGCAAATCTCCATCTGAATTAGAAGCCTCCCGATAAATCCGGCGGGAATAGTTCTGTTTTCAGTGGAATGCATCACCTGCAAAGTGCTTCTGGATGTGACACCTCGCACTATCGAAGGCAAACACCTCTCCAGAGGACTTATATTCCCAGCGAGAGAGCTGGAGCTCTAATACTGTAATCAAAGCCGTAATTTTCCGCTCAATTTAATCAGCGGGTGAGGGTGGGCCATAAACGGTGCGGAATCGGCGTTACTAATCGCTGACCACCTCTCTTTATCTGAAGGAGCTTGACCCCTCTGGGTCTGGAGCCGTTTTCATTATTCAAACCGGTCGTAAATCAATGCGAGGACTTTCTCCGCCACGTCTAATCTGACTTCCTGTTTACAAGGCCCTCTTATCGAGTATCCAGAGGTCAACTTCTCTATTTTTTTACCATTATTGCTTCATTATGATTCACGGGCAGTTATTTGCGGATATTGGATCCGGCATAATGAATAGGTGCGGAGTCTGCACCCTGTACTTTTTACAGGAAGGGGAAAAATATGTTCTGTAAAGAGTCCATACGATAGTGCTGTAGGCAGGAAAATAGTACCGCGCTAAAGGAAACCCTCTGGGGAGGTGGCCCACAATTCGCGGCTAATTCTCTACCTAAATCAGAGTGAGCAATGTCCAGTGTGGGGAAAAGGTGGTCTCTGGACACACCCGTGGAAGCGATCGTAGATCCAAAATTGGGCACTGCTGCAGTGGTCGTGACTATATCACTAGGGGGTTCGTGGGGGCATGGGGTGTATAGTAGGGCCAGGCTTCAACAATGAAGACAGACGAGCCTCGAGGGATTGGAAAAAACGTAAGGGGTTGCAGCGAAGGTCCCAAGAGCTGCATGAATTCGTCACACTTTTGTCCCGCCGCCCATTCAGTCGAATTAAATTAATTCTCTCCGAAAATTACAGGCCCAAGGCGCAATATGGCGCCAACCACCTTGTTTGGCAAGATAGTACCTAGGAAAAAAATGGTAATTAATTTTGAAACAAATCTCTCGGCGAGGTGCAAAACTTCTCTCTTCATCTCAATTTCTACCACGCGAAACTAGAGGGGGAGGGGTTTTCCCCATTACATATTCATTATCTCATTACATCCTTGCATCATGCCTGGGAGGGCATGCCGGCAGTTTGGAGAGAAGTAGCAGTGGGTAGAGAGGGGAGAGAGAGAGAGCTCTTGATAAAAGTTTCATTGGTTGAGAGAACCGGCTCGGGAAATAAGTCATTGGGAAACAAGTCATTTGGTGTGACCCCCGCCGAAAAAAAAAAGAAGCCGCCGCGGCACTTGGACTACGCCCCTGAATGTTGGATAAAGAGATGAAGACAGGCGTGAATAACCGGCCGCATTTGTCAAGCAAAGATTATACTTAAGCGGCTTCTTCCTCTTAAAAAATGTAAGGAATTTGGCCCGACATTAATTGTTAACCCGCCTCCAAATTAGCCGCTCTAAAATTCGGTTGAAAATTGTACATGGATTTTAAATTACCGCCTACCATAATCTTAGTGGATCGAGCACGCTATCCTATTACTGGGTATCTTGGATGACTATTAATCACGTCTCGTGCAACGTTCATACCATTCATCGACAGGCTAGCCTGCACTTTTTGTCGCCTGTTGTACCACGGTCCCCTGTGACAACCTCAATTATGTAATTTTAGGGTCACACCCTGTTCCAAGCGTATATACACGGGGGTCTGCTCCCCTTTTTCAGAAGCCAAAGATGGTAATTACTTCCACGTCAACATGTCATCGCATTTGGGTGGGGAGAAACTGCGATGCTGCTGCGTGCCCATTATTAAGACTCCAGCAGATTTCTAGCTAATAGGCTGTTAGCAGTGCCGAAAACGAGCGATGGAATCCCCATGATACGGATGCAGAAGCTCTCAGAGAGATGCTTCCAGGCCAAGGGATGTCAACAAGCTATATACACGTGTATCTCTCTTTAAAAATTAGGAATTTGGCAAAATGCTTTTCTTTCGAGTGAATTTTGCTCCGCAAAGAGTTACTCACTGTAATTCAAATAGAGTGGAAAATTACTCGAAAATGAGTGAAACACTATACTATTTCATTGGTCCACGAATCTCAAATTATGAGCGGAAAATCCACTCAATTAGAACGAAGTGATCGATTAGTTTGAGTGAAAATATTTTTCTCGAGCGATCGAGTGATTCCACTCAAAAATAGTGGGAATCAAATCAAGTAGGAGGAAGAATGAAGAGTGGAAAACACTCGAAAATCTTTAGAGTGTACAGTATATAGCAGCAAAATATTTTTCTTTTTGGTAGTGAAACATTGGGAATAATCGAAAACCGATCCTATACAATGTTAACCAATGAGCTATTAAGCCCGGGCAATTTCATTAGTTACAGTCGCGTAAATGTTAACACGAAATGTGGAAGTGCAACAAGGCAAAAATGGAGCCTGTGTAGTATTAATTCAAATCTATGCTAATGTCCCGCAATTTCGCATTAAATTACATGCCACCTGGCAAACGTAGCGTGCGTTTTAGGTTCTTTAAACGCACTATTAGTATGATTTTCAAGTGTGAAGTGCGCGTTACCCCCACCACGCGATTTATTAAACACTACATTAATCGGGTATATAAAATACCCCCTGCGCCATTAAACCCGATAGCAACAAACATGGTGATTACCCCCCCTAGTATTTACTATTACCATCAGAATTAATGAACCTTGCTGTATGTTCTTAGCCTTGCAACAAAGTTCTCTTTGATCTCCGCTTCATGTAAATCGATACATGCCTCTCTTTTGTAAAGAGGCAACAAAAGCTTTAATGCTGAGATAAATCAACCCGCATGCAACGTTTGGTAAACAACAATAACAAGGCCTCCTGAAAAGCAAAAGGGCACTCTAAAAGGTGCTTCCAAACACACAAAAGTGAGTCAAAGAGGCGAGAATTATCACCTGGCCAGCTTCCAGACAAACGAAATTCTCCAGGAGTTTCTTCCTCGCCTATTTTGAATCCGGCGTTCCAACCATTCAAGGCAGGTTTTTGGCCTCGGGCGGGAAAAAAAATAGTTCCGATCCTAAATTGTGACCAGGACAGTGATTTCAGAGGGGCCCAAGCCCAGAGACTGTATCGATTCGTACCCAGCAAAAGAGGGAGGGTTAAAGCGGCATAATTAATAATTTAATATTCGCGTTCCCGGCATAGCGAAAACCACACTCGGGACTAGCTTTTGCAACCTCTTCTCTGACACCGATCTAGCTTCCCCCCCTCCCCTAACCCTCCAACAAAATATTTCCAACTCACGCCCTGTTTAGTTATTACAGCAACCGGCTCTCTCTCTCTGAATGCTCAAAGAGCAAAATCCCCCATCCCCNGTTTTCCCCCCCCCCCCCCCAAATATATATATTTGAAAAAATATGGCCCAAACTTGGGCTAACAAAGTCGTAGGAATTCGGTCGATATTCAAGGTGAAACAATGCGAAGTTGCACAAATTATGCAAACGGGCTTCCCAAATTCAGGGGGAGGCTTTAAAAAAAGTGTTTATCAGCAACTTGGTGCATGTATAGGGGGGCTTGCAACAAGAACAAAGGAAGGGCAATGAATAAGTTAGGTGGCGTCAGTTTCCCCTCCTCTTCCTCTCTTGTCTTGAGTTCAGACCCAAAAAAAAGTAGGAAAATTTCACCCCGCGTCTGATTGCTGAACTATTCAGTTTTCCCTGCGTAGGATACACGAGACTGAGGAGTTATTCATATTTAATGGACGTCTGGTTTTGCAGGCGGCATATAGGAAAGGGAAGGTTTCAAAATCGCTGGCAGAAACAGTTTAAAAAGAAATTGAACGAAACAAGCGAAATCAAGGTAGACACATTACCCGGCTGAGATATCAAACTTTTAGCAAAATTAAATTAATATGGTGCAAACCAAACCGAAACACAAACCCAGTCACGTCGCTTCTCTACAAATGAGGCAGACATCGCGGATAAGACCGCAAGCAAAATAATTAATAATTAATAAGCTGAATATGTTAAAATTCCAACCAGGCAGTAAAGTATGAAGAATTTGTATAGGCAGCACTTTTGGTACAATAAGTACCTGCGTGTGTGAATTGAAAAACGTATTATATATAAAAATGATGAGATATTTTCAATTTTTGTAGGCGATCGGTAATTAGGAGATTTTTAAATGTCATTTATATGGAAGTGGTACACACGAGGGACGATTTTAAATCACGTATTATGATAATTAACATTTAATAAAAATGTGTGCGGTTTTCCATATTGTAATATCCCCCATTTGAAGTGATATCACACTGTGCCACAAGTATCATTGGATTTATTTAATATCAGTTTTAATGAACAGCACAGCCTAATCTGCATAATGCTACACCAATTAAAATCAAAATTATTTCGCACTCCATTAATCCATTGTATTCATTTGAAGCACTAAAAACTTGCAAATATTTTCGTGCAATTTTTCTTATACATATTTTGATCCATATTTTTGTCATATACACAATAAATATTTTGAGTAATTTTCCACTCGATGTGAGTTAAGTAAATCTTTTTGGAATGAAATTCGCTCAAAAGGAGCATTTTGCGAAACTACTCATTTTTTGAGTGACATTTTCACTCGAATTTTTTAAGGGATACCTCGTATTATAGTATAAGGCTTTAATTCCAGAATTGTTACCTTTAGACTTGGGCCATAGATTTCGTGTCTAGTAGAGCACAGAAAGAGCCCCGAAACCCGGTGCCTGTTTCTGATCGTCCCGAAGCCAGAAATATTGTGCGGCTCACCGAGCACACAGCGTTTTCGGGTACTGTACATAACGTTGATAAACGGGCGGGCATCACGACCAGTTTTCAGCAAGGCCGCAGTAACAATAATTTACGGCCAGATTACCAGATATCATCCCAGATAGTATATAGGCAGCAGCCTCCCGACTCCGACCTGAAGACGTTTCTGAGCAACCAATCTCTTTTTCTCATTTTCTCTCTTTCCACGTGAGCACAAAAAAGAAGGTTCTTGAAGACATCCCTCTTCAAGCTCCAACCAATAACACCCCTTCAGGACCATAAATCCCCCCCAACCCAACACCACCTCAACTTATCTGGCGCGCAATATTTTCTCCGTCTCCTTTGTCTCCGTCCATGTATCTCTGCATTGTCTCTCCTCACACCCCGATGAATATTCATCCCGTGCTGTGCAGCGTTCGAGACGTTTGGCTGTCCCCCTTTTGTCAACGACCGAAAATTCGTGCGAGCCAGACAAACCAGTGTATACCGAACGACAAGAGGGGCCCGTGATTGGTATGCGTGTATTCGAATGCGTGTGGTCCAGGTGTTGCACACAAAACTATTCGTGTGGAATTATTTCACGCTTGTTGTTCGGGCATTGTCACGCACCGTCACCTATAAAATTGTAGTGTTGCCACAGAAATATGAACATGTTTTGAAATATTTTGTTCGGTCGTGTCGCTCCCACAGACCCTCGAGCCATGGGTATGTAATAAATGTATAAAATACCAGTCAGTTGGGGTGAGATTGTGCCAGGTAATTTTTTGACAACAGTCCGCAAATTTTACTCATCATGACCATCCTTCATTGTGGTGAAACATGCCTAAATTCACTTGCTGCCAGTAGGGCGTACTTTTGCCCCAAAATACGCCACTGGCACAATCTCACCCCAATTGACGGGTAATTGAAATATTTTCTCTGGTTAATGAGATTTTTTTGTGTGCGAGATAGTGTTGGAAAGGCAAGGAAAATAATTTTTCACGACTTTTCGCTGCAATCGCTTCCAATTTGCAAAATGCATACCCATTTTTCAAACATGTCTCGTTAAATTTCGAATTTCATGAAAAATTATTGCACATTTTGAGCTTTTGCTTCATCACATGTCGCAGTCAGTCACGCTGACCTAAACCCCACACGGCTTTACTCGTGACACCGCGTGTATATGAACCGGCGTCATAAGACAACTTGATTGATCTGAAGATGTCAACCCGTTTGCCAAAAAGGAAGTAATATCTCTCCACATCCAGACAAGTCTCAAAAAGCAGCAACAAAAGCCAAGTCACGAAACCCACTTTTGTCAGTCCACATTATCTGTAAAGTTTTATACTGGTGCCAAACCAGCCCAACTAAAATTTTTGGCACCAACCTCCGTCCATCAATTAAGGTCGAGCCCGCCTCGTCTTATACATATTTGACCACTTGCTCTCAGAAGACAGGCTGCGTCTCAATTCGTAAAAGTTGCTCACACTGCCATTAAACCCTTGAAGCCCACCCTGTTATTTTTAATGTCGAGGTCATCCTCCCTTTGACCCCAGTTTTAATCTTAAGGAAAATATGGGTGTTGCTTTTCATGCCCTTGCTTGACGCCTGCACGCAACCTCCTTAATTATTGATTAAGAAGACTGGGGGCTTGCTCCCAGGGCAAACAACCCTTACCCCCTTTGACTACTTTTATTATACAACGCCTTGCCGAGTCAAGATTCCCAGGTGGAAGTGTCTGTTCCGTCAAGAAACGGAGCCAGGCTTCCCCGGTAAATGAGACATTTTGGGAAGGGCTCCTGGAATATTCAAGAAGAAGCTGGGGATAATTCCAAGGCAGCCTCTCCCCATCTAGCTTTAAAGGGATTTTCTCTCTTTTTGTCAGGTTCAAACGGAGATGGAATTCTGTGCATGTAGACTGCATTAAAGGTTAAAAAAGAGAAAAAGGCTGGACCTGAGAGCAAAGAAGAGTGACACCTGAGAGAAGACTTAATCCACTTTGCTTAGCCCCAGCACGTAAAGAAGGATTCCCTTTGAGTCGGAGAAAGCAATGGGAGGAATTTTGCTTTATGTCGCGGAATATTGGCATCTGCGACCGGTTAGGCTCCCGGTAATTATTTTAGCGAAAAGTGCAATTCACTTACTACTACGCGACATCTCCAAGTTCCGGCTGAGTAAATTGTGCGAATCATGCTGAATTCAGTATCCGACGTCAACTGTCATCAAAAAGAGAAAGACTCGAGTTCAAACAAACCCCCGGCACGTTTGGTCCACACCGAGGCTGTGTGGCGGTACAGACACGTGTCAAACCCTGACACACACACACACATACAACCTCCCACTGTGATTCAGCCATTTTACTTGTGTGTGTTGAAATCCCGAGGGTCTAATTATGTGGCCTCTGCTACTTTGCCCCCTGGTCCATTGTAACTCTTTGGCTTTTGAATCACGGGCCAGCCAGCCCTTCATGTATACAACGGTTTTCCCCTTAACGCCGGACCTTCTTTTATGGAACAAACAATGGAGGGAATTCAGTGTTATGAATGCCTCGACCCTGTATTTTTTTCCTCTGCTCCAGATTTGTTTGAGAAAGCAGTACTGGATCGACATGAGAAGTGGAAACAAAAGGCTGGACAATGAGGGCTTTTGCTAATTACAATTTGGAAAGCCACCACCTCTGGATTTTTTTTCTTCAAACACAATGCAGCCTGGATTTGTCAATAACTGAACTGAGAGCCGTAGTGAGCTCAATATAATGTGAAAAATTGTTAATGTACGCAAAAAAAATCTTATGCAAACACGAATACCAGGCCATTATTTACCAGGCCTTCCAGCACGAAAGTGACAATAATAAGTCATCTTCCAAAGTTATCCAGTAATTGGTTACGAGTAACAATGCAGTTATGCTAATTAAAGCGGTTATGACATATGGAACTTCTGCTGTTGCCAGCATACGTACTGTGTAATTGCCAACTTGGCATATACAGGACAACGTTAGATTTAGGAACAAACTTCAGCTTGACTGTATGTATCATACGTAAGTTGAGCGGATGCACCGAACTTTGACAATTATTGTTGTAAACAGTAAACTGGAATTGATATTTTGGTTATAAATTTTATAAAATAGCCAGCAGGTTTGCTTTCGTTTTTTTTTCACAAGTTACTTGATTAACTGCAAAATTTTCCGAGAGCGCATAACGTGCGCCCCGAGTAACCCGGACAACAATTGTGCTTGTGCGGGTGTGCATTCTCCCTTCCCAACCAGAACACAACCAATTATGGCCGCAAATGAGCGATGGAGCAGAGATGCTTTTGGAAGTTGTAGATTAGGCGGCATCCCAGCATGACAAATGGCCCCGCTTCGGCGGGCCCCTTAGAGCGTTCCAACAACTAGCGATTTCTAGAATTACCCATATTTCACAAGTGCAGCAGCACAAGCCGGCAGAGAAAACTTTGTCTTATATATACACACACACACGCTAAAAAGGATGATGTCGGTTGCATAAAATAGTCCTTGGCACCGGGTTCACACGGGGCCGTTAATTAGGCCGGTCTTTCGTCGTTCATGATGTCCACAGAGAGCAACACTCCTCATCCTGTATTCCAGCCTGGCCCACCCCTCCCAGAAGCCGGAATTTTCAATTACGCTCGGCTTTATTGCGACATTAAGAGACATCGTAAGTTGAGACGCGGGGTTGTAAAAGTTCCAGGGGCGGCCCCCCCTTTTCCATGGCCGGCGATTGAATGGGGCCCTGGGCCGCAGGTGTAATTGCCTATTCTTGTGTGTTGTTCCGGAGGCCATACCCGTACCTCCCAAGAACCACCGAACGAGACTTTGGGACTCTTATGTCCGGCTCTGGACATATCAATCGGACACAGAAAAAAGGGTAGCCTAATTTCGACCACAATTGAATAAAACAACTTCAGTTACTGGAACCTCACAGGTCGACACTAGAAGTGTAACGCGCATGACTCTTGAAAAAAAAATCGTTTCTTTAGGTACAGACTGTAAGCTTGTCCGTCGGGACTCAAAGAGATACTTTGGACGCAAATTGAACCATGAACTTGTTCTTTCGGTACGGACGTGCCTGGTGTGTTCAACGTAAAAACTTTTTTTCCTCTCTCTCTCTAGTTGCGGGGAAACTTTGGGGGTCCAAACCCGATTGCAGTTCTTTTGGAGAAACGTGAGGCAGCCCTCAGAGACAACCCATTTTTACAACTATTCTGGTTGGCTCTCCCCCTCTACCGTGTCTTTTGTCCTGTTTTTTCCCCTGGTCTCTCTCTCTCCGGAATTTTCCAGGTCTGCTCCGGGAGTTTGCATGGACGCCACTTCCTCCTGCTGCTTTTAAATGCGTGTGTAACTGGACTGCTATCCAAATATTGATTTCCAGGAGCAGAGTCCATTCACGGAACGTTGTGTGTAACGACGAGAGAGAGAGAGAGAGAGAGAGAGTGACGTATCCAGACCTCTCGACCACGCAAACTACTCGCTGGCTATTAACATTACAAAAAAAAAATCATTTAGGAGTAGGTTCATGCAATAACAGTTACTGGTCACCAACTGCACAGAATCGCCTTAATTGCAGCCATTTTTTGACCACTACGATTTTTTTGCGAAAATTACAAATAAATTAACACAAGAGACAAAGAGATGTACTTGAGAAACACGCAAAAGCATTTGGCTCTTGGTTGGCTTGACAGTTAATTCTCGTAGCAAGCCAGCACATTTCGCAAGGTCTTTCTTTTGCGAAACACTATAGTTTAGTGCAACGTCTTCTGCGAGGTGGGATGGTTACTTATAGCTTGGAACATTAGGTGATAGAATCGGAAATGAATTGCAAGGAAAGTGCAGATAAGGGAGTCGATTTATACTTTCTTGGAAGCAATTTGCATGCAGCTCTCTCTCTCTCTCTCTCTCTCTCTCACTTTATCGGGAGCGAGCGATATGGCAACACCGAGATAACTTAACGACGCCCTGAACTTGCTCCTTTTTTACTCTTTTGTTGGTAATTCGGTAACGAGGTTTCCCCGGGTTATTCGCTTTATAATGGAGTGGGAGAAGGCTAAGTAAACGAGGCTGCCTCAGACGACGTCTCGGGTAAAGCTAGATGATGTCGCCTCGAGACACTCTTTTGCATCATGTTGCCCGTATTTTCGCAGCCCCCCTTTTTTTGCTCCCATCTTGCTAATCGCCTGCAGCCAACCGGAATTGTGTAATTAACTAGAGCTACACAAAGACCCTTTAAAAGTCTGGTATAGCCCAACCAGAACAGGTCAGGTATTGTATAAGAATCTGAGCTGACTTTTGTCTCACACGGTATTGTTTCGTAACCTTGCTAACAATATCCTTTATCTGTTCACCTGCAGTCCAGTGCGAATCTGCCCTTGGCATGGAGAATGGCGCCATAGGAGACGCCGACATTAGCGCCAGCTCCGCCTACGACGCCGGCAGCGTCGGTCCCCGACATGCCAGGTGAGTCACCCCTACAGTCGTGTCCAAGGGTGGAGCAAAGTCTATCCCCCCATGGATAGCCATTAGCTAACGTTCTACAGGTGTGCCCAACGCGCTTATTTCCTCCTTTATCAATCCGGAATGGGAGCCATTAAGCCAACGCCAGCTGATCATGGTAATGGCGGACCCAAGCCGAGGAAAGGACCCATGTAGGAAATGAGTTCCTCGGTTTTTTTTTTTGGAGGGGGCCAGCTCTCATTTTATTGGCCAGTCGTTTGGTTAAGCAATCACCCTTGCATCTGCGCAATTACAGCTTCCCCAAACGCGCCAACTTCCGAGAGATTGCCCCACGCCAGTTGCGGTTTACAGGGTGCACCATAAGGTGAAAATATGGATTGTTTATCCCGCAGCAACACTTCATGGCGCCGAAAAAAAAAGTAAGGTGTGATTGGATCATACTTTCCTAGCTCTAACTCACGGTATCGCCAAGATTCGGAGTGGCATTTCGATCAGGGGAATTGATCCCTCGAAACAGCCGCAAACCCCACTATTTTCCTTCACGAGAAAGAAGATCCTCATTCGGAATTCTCCCTCCCTCTAGATCCAAGTTCGGGGGTGCCATTAAAACCGGCTATTAAACCCCGGGGCCGCCCTCATCTCCCGGCCGCACGTGGCCCACAAAAGGAACGAGGGGAACCCCAATGTGATCAATCCCTGGCATAACACGTGGGGCCATATTGCTTGATCATTGACCACAGGTAATTACTCCTCCAGATATAGCCTAGGACACTTCCATCGCCTGGATATTTAAAGGGCATTATCTGGGTAACGATGCTGCGTGGACCAAATGACACCTCTACATAAAGTGATCTTCAGGTCCCCATTATGACACACCCGGTATCTCCCCTTCCCCCCATGTCATCCATGTCAACACACGGCACCGCAGCGTGTTTGCTCCCCTACCCACCAGTCTCGTTAGAGGATTCTTCTTCCCCCAACCCCCTAAAACTGGGAGGAATATTTAGCTCCTTTCCTAACCCACCATCTTTCCCCCTCCTTTCCATGGCATGTAGTTCTGCCGGAAGTTATCATATGCATATCATGTACGACACGAGCCTAAAAATACTCCGGTTACAGATTTGGCGACGAAATAAGTGGGGTCAGAGAGTGATGGAAGCGAGAAGTGATGTACTCACATGTGGTTTGGTCCTTTTTCTGAGGATTTTCGACCTGCAGATGGCTGGAGCTGGAAACGGACAAAAATGGGCCTTCGTTACATGTGTGCGAAATTTGTGATTAATTGGTGGGTTGATGCAAGATTCCGGCGGAAGTGCAACCTAGTTGGGGACACATGCATACAAACCATATGGCAATATTCCTGTGCTGAAGACCGTTATACCCTTAGGGGCATGGAGGGGCATGAGAAAAAGACCAAACACACAAAAGATTGCGAAAAAAAAAGTTGCTGAAAAGCGGCGAAATTTGCGAGAAAAAGAACTCCGCGCTCCCGTTTGACTTGAATAGACTTTGTATTCAACCTTTTGAGAAAAAGCGTTACCACTCGGGGCTAAAAATCGGTTTTTGGCCGAATTCTGAGTGCTCCCTCACCTTTCACTGTGCAATGTATAGTGTACAGTTCTCATGACTTTCGTACGAGTTACGGTCAATTTTTGTGAAAATGTGAGCATTTTAAACCATTGCCAGAAGAATTATAAAATGCTCTTAACGCTTTCTGCCTTCAATTGAAGCTGGAAATACTTGTAAAATCGTTTCATTTCTCTTTTGTAGATCTTATTATTATGTCAAATGAAAATTGAATTGACACGAAATTTAAATCAAAATTATTGCGATCCTTACCGACACCAGTCCTGCATAACATCCTTGTACAGTACTGCAATTGACTCCAGATCCAGGCACCTCCAACAGTCTACCCTCGACTAATCACTCCTTAAAGTATTTCGGCGTAATAAAACTCCCGAAATTACATGCAGCATACTCCTCTCCAAGAAATTACACCCCAATAAGTCATCCGAAACATCCTGATCCTGTGTTAAAAGCCTGCCAGCTATCTTGGCTCACAACCGCGTGTTAATTTCCCTTCCGGTTATCAAGCCTCCTGATTATTCCTTCCCACTCTACCATCCCCACCACCTAGCTCTTGGAAGCTGGGCAGGTGACTCGTAATAAGAAAAGGAAGCTGAGGAACGGGCCAAGTTCAGGCCGTAACACTCCGGCTTCTAAATGAAACTCTATACCTGTAGACATACCCTGCAAAGTAGACTTGATATTGCTGGCTTCATCGGGCTTGGATGTGGACTCGTGTCTTATCGAGTCAAAAAAAGCTGCACCATCAGTCACGGGAGTTCCCCGTTCCTTCGAAACGTTGCCACATTTATATCCCTCGCTCCGCAATACAAATTATAACACTGCTGCAGAACCGGAGCAAATGATGGTCGAAGCAGTTTTCTTCCGGCTTTTTTTTGCACTAGAAGCCCGGCAAAAGTTGGCGCCCTTTTTCTACAAATAACTGTCCGATGAGGAAGTAGCGATTCTAGTCACGATTCGGTCCCTTTTCACAAATGAGGACGTGGGAGAAATCCCCCCGTATTTCTCTCTCTTGCTCCGTACAAAAAAAAAAGTAACTCCCGGATTCGACCAGTGGCGCCTTAATACTAACCGCTTCATGCAATTACCTCCATTCGATTTCGCTCCTTCGGGTACCAAAAAAAAATGGTGCAAAAAATGGCAACGGCGCAGTTATGAAGACGTTTCCACCTCTATATAGCAAAAGGGGTGGGGGTATTTTGGATCCTAATTATTCGTGGTGTTCCAGCAGTAGCAGCAGCAGCGGTTCCTTCACTTTCTCCACCTGCTTCCATGCATTATGCATTCCTTCACCCCCTTCGCTTCTCTCCTTTTCCCAATCACGGCAGCCTCCCAAGACAAACAGTGTCTATCTCACAGCCAAATTCTGTGCGTACATTCTCAGGTCCAAACCTGGTGTGTACATTGCATGTAACTGTTAGTCCAATCAAGTCTTAAGTTTCATCCTGTTAATGAATCCGGGGTGAATACTCCATGTAAGAAGACGGTGTTTGCATGTCAAAGTGGGTTACTTATATTGCACGAAATATGTGCCTAGGAATTTTGTGAAAATTTTGCGCAGGAACGGTGTTTAAAAAAGAATGGCGAAAAAAAGAGAATGGAGAAGTTTTTAAGCTAGGGCGTGGGGGGGGGCAAAGGCTTTAGCTAGATTATTCCGTAGCTTATCTGCGAGCCAGGTATTAAATTTCTGCTTGGGTCTTGGGCGGCAGGGAAAAGAGCCATTAAGCGTCGGCTTATCAAAACCACAATTTCGGGCGGCCCGGGTTCTCGATAACAAGACGTGAAATTTATAGACGCAGCAGTAGGCGGAAACATCGTTATGCATTGCGAGGGGGTCACTTTCTTAGGAAGTAAAAATAAAAATGGCCTGCACAGGTCGTGTATTACCAGTGATGCTTCCTACTTGTTTTTTGGCGCTCGTATTATGTGCGCTAATTACTACGTTACGTCACAGGTACACAGCACCGATTAATTAGAGGAGGGGGTTAATTTTTCCTAATCTTCCAACAAATGCATCTGCTGCTAGTTATGATTTAAACGCGAATCAGGCTCATCGCTACAATTCACGCTCGTTACAAATGCGTATATCAATCTATTGGAGCAGACATAATAGGCCTGTCATTTTCGTTATTATACTAATTAATTGATAGTGAATTAATTAATCATCCCTCCGTAAACCATTCGGCTGGGGCATATGTGCCGCCGCAAATGCGGTGCATTGTTTGTCAACATTATCAAAAGAGGTCAGCAGTCCGGCCAGTCCATGTTTGTAATGCAAGTCATACGCTGAACGTATGACATGTGAATGTCAATCTACGTAGGCCTATATAAAAAATACGCTTCCAGCCTTGCATGTGTGTGTCTCGCATTATTGCAATTAAATTTTTTAAAAGAGCCTGTAGTAGTTGCAGAAAAAAATCCGCACAGCATTAAAAACTTGCAAAACTTTAAATTAGCAATTACAACAGGTCGGAAATATAGATTCGCACATTTTTTTATCCCTCCGAACATATTTTGGTTCCAGAAAAAAGTGGTCGTGCAGAATGGCGAACGACAACTGGCAAATTGGAAGATTAATAACTGAAGAAGTTTTCTTACGTGGACGTAGCCGCAGTTTATATATAACCAGCAGGGGAATAAGGGAATAAAACTTTTAGCGCATTTCTTGCTACCTGCTTGATTCCTCTTGCTCAGCTTGTTAACCCAAAACTTTGTTATACTCTGGAAAAGGCAAATATAAAACATGGGGAGGTCTCATCTTATTATCCTCGACCGTAAACTCCCGGAAAACTTTTTGGAATATTGGACTTTCGAACACCCAATAACTCCAGAGGCCCCGAAACACTACCATTATAAATTATGCGGCCTGTATCCGACGAAATTTTCTCCGTTACACAACGACATTGAATCGTTGTTTTTTTTCCACAGCATATGGCCGGGCATTTTAGCTGGAGAGATCGGTAATTCCATACCGTTTTAATGCTTTGTAAGCAAACAGCTGGTGCTATTTATACAAGGGTTGCCCCCCCCCAGTGATGTGTTGGCGGGCAGCACTGCGGGCATCGCAAAATTATGTTTCGTCACGATCGGTTATGTGCACAATGCACCAACCCAACAGCGTTATTGATACCAGTCATTACATGACACATTTTCCGCACTTTCAATTAAAGCAAATTGGGGGGGGGGGGNGGGGGGGGGCAAAAACAAGAAAAAAAATAGGAGCAGCAGTTGTTCCGAATGAGGCCCCCACCTTGCGTGATGTCGATAAAAATTTTCATGGATTGTGGATAGGTACTATAAGAATGTAGTGGAAGTAATAGCCGGATGGGACAACCGGGCAATGAAAAGGCCATCAAGGGATGGATTGATTGCAAAGAACCCGCCTTAAAGAAGCGACACCACTCTCATTTCTCAGGTCGATTGCTTTCTATTCCGGATTAACAAAAAAAGTGAGACTTTAGAGGGCACTAGACCGGGCTTAATGCACTGCAACGGTGTATAGGAAAAAAAAGGAAGAGCCCGGGACCCTTTTGTCAAAGGAGATATTGTAAAGGCGCGACACTTTTTGTTGGGAAAAAATCAATCGGGTTGGGTTTAAGTACAGCACTTCCGGAGATGGTGTTGTTGAAAGAAGCAATTTTGTAGCGCAGGTGACATTTTTTTTTTTTGGAGCGAACAATAATTTGGCTTAAATTACAAGTAATATTTTGCAGCGACTGGGAACCAATAATTGTTTCTCTCAATGTAATTTACAGTCTGTTAAAGTTTATCTGGCTACATCTGACCTGATTATTTAAATAGCTACACGGTCTCCATTTGGGCTCCGGTTCAGGGCTCCAATTTTCCGGAACTGCTGCACCGGAATCCTCTCGCTGACACAAGACCATCGTCATCCAGGCAGAGGGGGGGGTCTAACCTACATTGATACAACATATTATCCGGGAGCTCATCCACGCAAACTATTACTACCCGAGATTTCCGTTTTCTCCCGGCTTACTTTTATGGTCTTCCCCATCTCCGGATTGCAAGGAGGGTAATGCGGCGTAAAAGATCGGGAGGCGGAGAAGAAAAAAATGTTGGAGTTAGAGGGGTTGGGTATGGGTAAGACGGGCGCATTGTATTGCAGCGGAAAGGTTATTTCCTCGGTTTTTGACGGCTGCTAAAAAAAAGAGGAAAAGGGGGTGGCGGCAGTTGACATCTGAGGGTGCACATTTGGCGGAGACGTTCAGGTCCGGTTCGCCGATTGCAGGCTGCATGGACCAAATTGTTAGCTCTAAATCAAGACTCTGCCCAGTGCAGTTCAGATAGTGAATTATCAGCAAACTAGTGCCAAAACTGCTCATGTAGTAACTTACTTCGCTCATAGATGGCGTATCCTCCCTCTCTGCACACTGCTGCCACTCAACGAATGGTACTACATGCACCCTGGACAAACAGAAGCACAGACTCCAACGATACGATATTTTGTTTAAAAAATGTGACAGTCTTTGCAGCGGATAATACAACTTACGACACTTCTATCGCCTGGGCACCTAATGTCGTAGTGGATAAATGAGATTGGTGTAATTCGATTCCTACTTTGTGCATGATATACATCTCTCCCACACTCCTCAATCTCTCTTTACCAATATCCCCAGCTGGGGTATCCGGGCCAGAAAATAGCCCAATTACAGGCCCCCCTCTCTCGTTAGCAGGCCAGCCTCTCTCGCTGTCCAAATTGGCCAACATGTTGCAGCACCTGAGACCTTCTTCTCCCCTAGCTGGATGCATCCCCAGCTCCAAACGTTATTTTTCTGATTTTTTCCCCTCCAACCCCCGATGTTCCATATAACCATCACCGTTTCTGGGGATGCCTTTCATTGCCCTGTTTCACTCAAGTGCTGGGGGGGAAGAGAAATGTTGCGGACCGATGACAACATCTCGGGTTCAGGGAAATGGTTGCCATTGCAGCCTCACAATGTGCAGGGGGAATCCATCGCATACTCCGGATATTTGCATGGAATTCGCAATCCAGGACTTGAGACTGATAATCCCATAAAGCTCGTTGAGGTCATTGAGCGAAAATTTGAATTGCGTACATTCCAACAAAATCTTCTGCCATTTTATTCCCGCGAATAATTATTACGTTATTGCACTGATGACTTTTTTTAGAAAGGCAATCAATGCTCATTGCCGGTGAAAAATTCAGATTATTGCAAGAACCCGTGTTAGATTAGCAATCAACTTTGCACATTTCACTGCAATTTTTAATTAGCGCGTTTCATTATATTTGGCTTACTTGGTAGAGGATGTAAAAAGGAGTCGGGATATAAAATTGCTACAAAGCCATTTGCAATGCTATAGCGGAATAATTTATTTTAAAACGAGCAATACGTTTTGTCCGAAATATTTGTTTGAATACAGTATACATATTTCAATGTCCAGTGTTATCATGCTGCAAATTATTCCGCGGAGTATTTAGCTCCCATATTGATTGCAGAAGTTGAATCCTACCCAGCAGGTAGTCACATATCGGTATGAAAACCGATGCCCCGAAACACCCGTACTTTGTTCGAACCCAGTTGTTATCGCCATCCTAAATTGTCACCATTGTTTTAGTCCGTGCTGCACCAGGAGCAAAAAAGAAAAATTTATAAAACACCGGTGCGGTGCTATGAAAAACGCGGTTTAATTGACATGCGGCCGTTTCGATGTTTATCAAACTCATTACGCCCTCGACCGCCATCCATGTTTTCACTGTTTGAGCAGCTAATGTGCGAAACCACAACAATAAACAGGATTCAACGCAGTCCCTGTGTATACTTAGCCATGACGCAACCGAATCTTTGCATCAGGATTATTTCTGGTCAAAGGAAATTCCAGCGTCACGTAGTAAAAGTGTGTCATTGTCTAAGAATTTCAGGCACAAGTCGGGATTAATTAATCCAAGGTCTAACAGGAACAAACATGTGTGCAGAAGATAACCGTGAGCCAACATTGGATTTGTAATGCGCCAGTATATACATCTGCACAATAATTACAGCAGGTAAAATCGTCAGACAAAAATTCCACTGGTTTTTATGCGCCCCCCGCAAAAATAATTGCATACAATGCGAACCTTTTTGCATGACAGCGGATTAAAAGGGCTGGCTTTTATAGCCCCGGCGGGGGCGTTTATTACTGCGGATTATTGGTCCGTTAAGAGTTGCATTGTTAATTGCCACTCGTGTATTTTGTGCGGTCGGGTCATGATTCCAACTCTGCGTATAAGCCCATTCGCTTTGTTGCTAAATAATTTTTTTTTTTTGCCAATAAGTTCGGATCAATTCGCCAATCCATATGGATGTATAGCTGTACCCTTGTTAAGGATTGGGAATATCCTGCTGGTTATGCAACCACCAATTTGTGGTTTAAAATTTGCGAATAAATTCCACCATTTTTGGAACTTCCTGAACATTATCACTGGAAAGGGTTCGTCGTCCTGCGTAATAAGTCAGAGCCCGAATTCATGGCTTTTCTCTCCGCATCAGTAATAATGCAAGTGCAATACTTTCCTCCCATCCCATCCCGACTCTTTTTTTTTGTTCAAAAAAAGGTGGATTCGTAATTAATATGCGGTTTTGAAGCATGCCAGCTCGCATGGGCGGCCAGAATTTCAATTTTTCACCGCTCTGTCGGTCCCGTGCAATAGATCCGCCGCGAAATAAGTCAGAGTTTTGTGCACCTGAATTATGTACCGAGCGACAGGCACCGGTTCCATATATCTCCTGCTTTCTAGTTAAGTTAATTCGACCAGACATGACTCCTGGTTTTCCATTGGGTTATTCATCGGGCCCTGCCTCGTAGGTATATAGAGCTACGGTCCCATGCATTGTGTTGGTACTCGGCATGTAGGGAATGCAATAGTGTCTTGCACGAGCCAGCACAAGCCAAGAATAGCTTTTGAGATTTTGTGAATGGGATCTTATTTGCGTCAGAAGCTAAGGTCAAGGCTCGGCCTACTAGTCTTTCGTCGGATCGGAGACAGCTTTTATCGCTTTTCAAGAACGGGAATCCGACCGAGAGGGAAGGCCTCTCTTTGTGTACATTCACAACTCACGGTGGGGGGGAACCTTCCAAAGGAGGGCAGACCCTCTGGGAAGGTTGCCAATCTAAATCATACCATTGACCCCGTTGCGTCACACCAAAAGCTATGATCATGCCAACTGTGCACAAGTTTATCGGTTATATTCTGATGTTTACTTAGTGATGTCAACTGAACTGTGCATAATTAGTTAGGCTACTATTTACTTGCTAGCTCAACTGTACAGTGTCGGTCGGCAAATGGGTTATGTATACAGGGTGTTTGGTAAGTGTGGTACAAACGTGATACCACAGATAGATAACAGTATTCTGAATCGAAAGGCCTGTAGCATTTTGTCGTAAAATGTACGGCTGAGCAGCTACGGTCCGCCAAAGTTTGGTTCAAAAGTTGCTAATAGCGATTTTGGTAAGCAGTGATTTCAAAATAACGGCTAATTATAATGCAATTCTGTAACGCCCCGTTATTTTACCTAATTTGCAATGAAAGTGGGATCATGTTTTCCTTCGAGTCTGAACCTCCCAAGGAGTGGATAGGAAAGAAAATATGTTTGTATCAGTGTCAATATCCTATCCTATTTGGCCCACAGGGAATAGTGTCTCTGGCTGTGGAAACGTGACTTCCTCTGTGTGTTCCATCATAAAAAGGATCCCCAGGACCAGATAGAGGAGTCGAATAGAGAAAAAAGGCAGCTCCAGCTTGTTTCTCTTCACTTTTCGCTTCCCAGAGCACGGTCTGGCCCATGACCTGAATGAACGAGGCTGGTTGGGTTTCTGCAAAGGATGGGCCTAAGTGCTATGCATCACACGGGCCAAAGGACGACCAGGGGGAAAGAGGGGGGTTATTTTCCTCCTGTTGCCTACTGATGATGCAGCAGCATTCGGATCAATCGCTGCCCCCCACCCGGAGCCTTCGTGACCGCCAACAGATTCAATCACAACTCTCCAAAACTTTTCCGTGTGCAAGCACTTTTGCCAAATTACCTTCCAACTTGCGAGACCTGACCTGGAATGTCATGGTCAATTCATGGTATTGTTGGATTCAATTTAATGATGGTTTAAAATAGTATTGGCACGTGGCGGTGCCACAATTCGTGCCAACCCTTAAAAGCATGTTTTCCATCGGGACAAATTACGATGACAACAGTTGGTCTTGGGCAATTATTTCTAATTTGGTTTGTGCCAATATTATGAAACTCGGGGCAAAACATTATAATGTATAGTGCAATACGAGCCAAATAAATTTGCGCTACTGTGCCAAACGTGCACAATTTTCAGAAACAAAGTTTCACCTGTGTTGTACGGGTAGGAATAACAGCCCGCGCTATTCGCTTACATCAAGTCCTCTGTACAGGTTTGTACCCACAAATATTCTCGTGGTACAGTCTGTGCAACCGATACCGTTACATTCGAATGCTAAACCCGTCACTGTCACAATCCTCCGGGGGTTTCATTGCAATTCCGACAGTTTCTCATTACAAGGGAGAGTCGGATCCTCAAAGGGGGATAATATAACGCACTTTTTTTGTTCCATTATTACTCGGTGCCATGTATGCACACTCCACACACGTATACATCGCGCTCGTTTTGTTCCCTTTTCGATCATGCAGAACACGGGGGGAAAAAAACTTCGGAACGAAACAACTGAGGCAAAGGTAAAACCCATCCCCCGTATAATAATCCATCGGCCCGGAACGAAATAATGTTGAATGCAGCGAATCGATGTAAACTGCATTAGGCTAATAATGCCATCAGTATACATGGAAAACCATAATACAATATCACTCATTCCAAACATGTTGTTGAATTGTTACGGTCAGTGCCATGATAATCGCGGAAGCCAGCCGACCGCCGGACCAATAACTGGCCCTCCCCTTTTACGCCTCCATTTACTCGCCTGTATATTACGCGTCCGTGGTCGTAATGAGGGCCTAAGTGGCCCCCAACGCTCTTTATTCTTCGGGCCGCCCCCCTTCAAAAGAGATCGGCCTTTTGCTTTCCATCCGGAGATATGAAAATCCGGCGGGGGAACAACGACCCGCTGCCGTGGTCCTTATGAAAACGAGCCGCTTTTGTTTACTGCGCTTCCAATAAGCCCCCTCTTGCTACCGTCTCATGGGCCGAAGCCCATTTGCACAAATACCTCCCTAAATATGCATGAATATCAATATATTGATTGCTCCCCTGGAAAGAGAGAGTACTGTACAACGGGGGGATTTTTTTTTGGGTTGCATTGGAATTTACACCATGGTGGGTTTCCATGAAAATATGGGATTAGATTCATAAAATGTGCAATTTGCAATATTTTGTAGTTAGACTCACAATCAGATTATTAAGTTAAATTTTAGGTTAAAAATTAAGTAAACGTACTTAGACCCTTCGTATAACAGTCGAAATTCCACCCTTAGACATTAACCGGAGACATTTTCTCATCCAGGCATAATTTTTGGACCGTTACTTAAAACCATTCGTGACACACGTTAACCAGATTGCATGGTGACCAAATTGTGTGACCCTTGACCGGAAGTGGAAATATATAGGCACACACATGAGGGACGGACAACTGCAGGCCCCTCCAGGCAGTTTTTTTGCAATACTCAATAACTGCTTCCCAAATTGATTTTGCACTATTACCGAAGCCAGGTATAATTTGGCTGAGCCTAGGTGGCACACTAATCATGACCAATAATGGCCTAATCATACCGGATTAAAATTCCCTGTGCTCTGACCGTACTCCATATGCAGTAATGAGCTGACCTGGAATATCCGGGTGTGGCTGTCACAGGTCACATGAGATTTTCCCAGTATTACTACCATATACCATACATCTGTCATAGTGCAAATGGGAAAGTTTTTCCATATGTTTGCATGTTTTTCCCAACCTACCTAACCTACTTCCGGACTACTGAGAGTACTGAAACGTGGCCGGCACACTAATGGATTACCTGCCCCTGATTTAGGCAAATGTCCGAAAACTGCATTGCTATTTTTATATATTATTTGTATTACTAATTGCATTTTTTATGCCATGATATATTTCATTGCTTACACCGACAGGAATGTTGAAACCCCACAAGTTAATTGCTAACAATTCACTCCCCGGTGTCCACAGTGGGCTTTGTGACATCCATTCCTGACCGAGTCGGACACGGGTTAAAAAGTCCATACATCACTTCCCCTCCATATAAACATCTCGTCCTGTCCAGGTTCGTGTTCGAGGCCAATTTTTCCCCATGGTTCCCTTCCAAGTTTGCATGCATTGGTGTTGGCCTCCCCCCCACGGCGAGAGTTGAATCACCCTGGCTACTAATGGCAATGGGTTTTATTGGCCACGTTTTGTTGCAGGAGACGTTCGGCCTGGCAGGGGGGAAGGTTTTGTTACCTGCGCTACAAACACCGACTCTCATAAAGTTTGTATGAAATGATCGTTTGTGACTGGGACGGTCTATGGGTGGAGGAAATATTTATTTTGTGATTTTGTTCCCGAATTTTCTTTGGTGATTGCTGTTTTATAATCTCGCATCGAATTGGCTAGACGCGTTCACGATATCACCTAGGTGCATGTAGTACTATCCCCTGATAGCCACAGTAGGTGCGCCACCTGGTGGTGCCATATGCCCAAGTGTGGAGCGGTCAGGGCAGTGTTGCCAAATTTCGGCAAGGAGTTCAGCACTCCGTCACTAGCACAGGTACCAAATTGTCGACCTCCCCATAGTTCAGTAGAAAAGAGAAATTTTCTCCCCGAAATAAAGCAAAGGAAGGTTCGCAAGGACATAAATCATCCGTCAAAGTCTAGGCTCCGGGTATTCTTGTGGCAATGATAAATGATGTCAAAACAATGTCTTGGGGGACTCTCTTCGTGGCAATATTTTGCGCGTTAATCTTGCATCAAAGCCCGGGCCTCCCCAGGTTCCTTGCCTTTCTTTTCATCCGCAGAAATCCTTGGCGGACTCGGCTGCATCGTTTTGTGACGCGGATCAAAGGGACAGACTCGGATAACGTGCTATGACTTGTGAATACACCCTTCTAAGCCTCTAAAGATGGGGAGCCCCCTGTATTGTGCAAGACCCTACTGAGATTTCAAGACTTATTTCAGTTAACAGAATTTGTAGGAAGAAAGTTGAGTAATATAGGTTCAGCGCATTATGTAATAAAATTGCGAAATTGCAGTATTCAAAGTGACTTTTTGCATCAGATGACCTCACAATTGTTGCCAAAAATTTCTGGGCCACCAAAAATTCTCAATTTGCAATTTTCCCCCCCTTTTTTGAACCAGGACTCGTTCTTCTCACCGCAGAAGCCATCCTGAGAGTAGATTTCTCCACGGCGCCGGTTCTCTTGGGGAATTCATTTGGCCATATTGAGTAAAGTGCTTCTCTTAATGACTTTATGGAAGAAAGGAGGGGGCGGAGGGGTTGGGGCTCGTCATTCACCCCCCTTTTCCCTCCCCCTTTCCCTTCGCATTGATCCCCGATATGTGCCGTCTCTTTTCCTCATGCTCTTTCCCTCTTTCTCTGGAAAATTTATACCGTGGTCTCTTGCGGGGATTTATCGACGCCTCCTTCGAGACTCGGAGGAGGAATAAAGGGGGGAGAAAGAGAGTGGTACCCCAGGTGAAGAGGAAGAAGAACTGTGTTTGGGGTCGTTCCACTTCGGAGTCGGCGGCCTGATGCGGAATGAACGCAAATCCAGTGTTCTTTCCGCGCCCATGAACCTCTTCCCCCCATGATGTTGCCTTGCAGCCTATCACGGACGGCCTCACAAGAATAATGAGACTGTTTGTCACATCAAGGGAGCGACATGGGTTAAAGGGTGAAGATTTAGCCCTGAGATTGCGATCAACAGACATTTCCTGATGCTCATGTTGCGAGAAATATGCAACATACTATAGTGCCATAAAGCGGTGCCCTAAAATATAAAAATCCAAAAATATGCGGGCTTACACTAAAGGAAGTGTGGTTTTCGGACTTTTCCCTCAATCAGCGCCACGTAAGCCATGAGTGTGCCAAGTTTCACCACTCTCAGTAGTTCAGAAGTGGGTTAGGTAGCCGGGACGTACAGTATACAAACACACAAACTTTCCCATTTACACTGTAAATGCATAGAATTGAGCCTCCTGGACATTTATAATAATTGTTATCTTCCTTTTACTATCAGATTGCGCCAGGAGAAGAACGGTGGTGCTTGGTGCCCTAAGAACCAGATCACCAAGGATGTGCGTGAATGGCTGGAGATCGACCTTCGAAGGGTGCATGTCACCACTGGCACCAGGACACAGGGCAGATTCGGCAACGGGCAAGGACAAGAGTACGCAGAACACTACATGCTCGAGTACTGGAGACCAGGACTGCAGAAGTGGACCAGATGGAGCGACCGGACCAGAAAAGAGGTCAGTCTCATCATATTATGCCATAATTTTAATCAGCTCTAGATTTGAATATGTTGAAATGGGATACGGTTTCATCGGCACTGAGGAATATATTTAGACAGTTGGGTGTGGAAACACGAGCTGACCAATTAACTTTTTTTTCTCTCTCTCCTGGTGTTGTTGCACCCGTATGCAACATGGTTCCAGTCCTCGTATGACACCAGTTGGGCGTAGTAAATCTGGTCGGCGCATTCCAAAACTCGGCAGACTAAATAACGCGCGGCCGCCCTTCCTTCTATGGAAAACACATGGAAATATAACCATTCTCGGTGTCGCGACTGACACTCCCTAATCCTTCTTTATTTCACATTACATCGAGTCAAACCCACGTCCAAAATGACGCTAGACTTGTCCTCTGTAGCTTTTTTTCTCCCTCACCTTTCTCCCCTCAACTCGACATGCGCGTTATCCAACTTGATCCCTTCCATAATTGCTTCCTAAGAAGGCAAATCCTCGCAACAGGCTCGCTTGACTAGGGAGGGCTTTACATCGATGCAATTATCCTACCATTACCATCCGGGCCCTTCCCAAAATATTTCCAGATCGAAAAAAAACTTCCTTGCAAAATCCGTAAGATGGTCCAGAAAACGGAGGCTGTGTGATCAACTATCAGGGTTGGAAATATGGGTCTCGAGAGAGATCCGAGATAAAATGTTGCATGTTCCTGGCGCCAGAAGGGTTAAACGCCCTGAATTTTTTGGAGGCTCCCAAAAAATGGACGCTTTGGCTCGCGCCCTGGTCACGACTAGCCCACCAAATCTTTCTTCAGAGGAAGCTGAAGGATGTTAAAAATCAGCAATAAGGAGCACGGGCGGGTAAGAAAAAATTTCAAAGGAGTTTTTGCGTCCGGCTCGTAAAATGTCAGGGGGTTGTGATACTCGATTTTCATGAAATGAAGGCCTTTTTCTTCCGGGCAATCTGGCCGGGCACACACGGAGGCTTTACGAGGGAGCTATACTTTTTATCAGTGCAGTATAAGAATGCAAAAAATGTATAACTCGAACGAACGATGCACTTCCAGTCGTAACTCCTGGGCGAAAAAATTATTATTTCTTCAGCAAGAGCCTGATGATATTAAGGTTTAGTAACCAGTTTTTTTTTGTTGTACTGTATAAGGATTGAAGAAAATGTGCAGCATAGACCTAATAAGCAATTTGGGCAAAGCTTGTAATTTTGGAGGAGAAGCCGTTAAAGTTAATCAATGTCCTCTGGGGAACTGCACAAGCCGAGATGGCAGGCCTAATAATAATAAAGAAAATCCTCAAAGTTAATCTGCTGGACACTCAAACTCTTGATAGAATGAGTAGATTTCCGTACTGTAATCTCCATCATGTAATTTGCAATTTTTGGCGAATGTTCATGCTACGTTATTAAAACTTGTTGAAAATCCAGACCTGTAAATAATAATGTTTTTAACAAACCATCCAAATATTTAAAAACCCAGCATCTGCGGAGAGTCTTTTTTGGCGAAACCAGACCTGCTTGTGTATATCCTGGGTTTAGTATAGGATTAAGACTCGTAACGGATTTGTTCTGCAGGGCCGGTAATTCAACGGTGCAGGGAAGTGCAGCCGAGGAGATGATCGAGTTTCCCAGAAAACGGAAAGAGGGTTGGGTTGGAGGAAGAAGAGGGGGCTTGCTGCATGCATGATCAGAAGCCAGTTAACGAGCAATCAGAGCCATTATTAAAGCGATCGATTCAAGGAGAGACAAGGCTTCTTCTCTCTCCCCCCCCCCCGGAAGACATCCAATAAGGCTTCGATAGTTGCAAGCTGCTATGCATTAAACCTCGCTTCACAAAATTTCAACCCGCCCAAAAGTTTTCTAGCTGCATCGGATTTTTCTCGTTATAAATTTTTCCCCCGTTATAAATTTTCTTCCCAGCAGCTATGAATCTATACATGGCTTGTACTGGTGGAGGTTCCTTATTCTTCAGCTTTTTTTTAAGGGGCCCAAAATCGCGGCAAGGCCTGCACTACATTCATAATGCATGACATTTTCCTCATCGGATACGCAAGAGGCGCTTCGTATCGGCATCACCACGCCGTATCGAGAAACATAAATGGGTATCGACCGATTATGCGAACCACCTTCGATTTCCTCTTCTTTTTTTTCACTTCTCCAGGCATCTCTTTTTTTTTGGGGGGGGNGGGGGGGGCGAGAAAAACCGCAAGGTAGAAGGAGGGTTTTACATTTTCCATGAATACACCCACAACTCGAAGGCACAGGTTTGAAAAATTTATGAGCCTTGGGTGCGTTCTGTGGGATGACTCCAGTCATGTGTGTGTCAAATTACTGTATATGCTTGCAAATATTTTCATATCTAGTTATATCTGTGCGTGAAGAGCAGTTTTTAGCATGCTGTGAGATGCCACGGATTGATACGGCGCCTCTCGACTAGACCATCCTCTATATTTAGAAAGTACACGCTCATTCCTAAACTTGCGATACGAATTATTTTTGGTACCATTGCAGGAAAACCTTGGTGCACACAAATACAGAGCCGAAAAAAATCTACACGCATGTACGAAGCGCTTCAAATATTTCAGTTTAATTGTAACACTCCAAAATATTTGGCCTTGTTTGCAGGGTTTTCCTGCTGCCTTTATTTGTATAATATATCATCTCCATTGGATGATCTTCTATTTTACTCCAGTAGCTTACGCGTCTCTTATTTGCTTATGCTCGTTCCATTCCCCGCCTAAAATTATTTGATTCCTTTTTTTTTAGTCTGCCTACAGTTCTGTTTCTTCCGTCTCTCGCTCGCGCACTTTCCCCAGCGAGGACTACTTTAGCTGGGGAAAATGAAAATGAAATCCTGGATGGATGAGCCGAAATCCCCAAAGAAATACACAACTCAATTGGCTTCTTCAGAATGTTCCCCTACAGGCGGCCTTCTTTTTTTCTCTCTTACTTTTCTTTTTTCTTTATATTCCAGCCCGTCTGATCTCCATTCCCCAAGTCCACGTGGGCGGCTCGGGAAGGTTTTCATTCGTTTTCCTGTCCCCTCCACAACCTACTTTTTTTTCCTAGTCCTTACCCGCAGAAGAAGAAAAAAAAATCCAAAGACATCTAGGGTCTATGGCAGACTCGGTTTTATTCGTCCGAGGATAGGTTTTTTCCGCGCTCAAATATGGAAAGCAGAGCTATTCCAGGCCAATCCTCCCATTTCTTTACTGGGGAAAGTGCTTGCATCGCTGGGAGGAAGTTCATTACAACCCCAAAAGCGGTATGCCGCGGCTAAGCACTACCGCCTGTAAATCAATTATCTCTCGGTACAATCCGAAATCCACTCCCTCGTTGACTTTACAGTTGTCGTTAAAAAAACGGGTACAAAAAAAAGAGAAGTGAGACCCTTGCATGGAATGAGGGGAGTAACTAGAAAATTGCAGGGTATACAGCAAGCAAATGATCTGTTTCGACCACATCTGTCTTTTGCAAACGGAAGTCAGCTGCAAATGTAGTCATTAGAGGCACGGTAATACGACCCATACATCCTTTACATGAAAAAAAGCCCACGGCTGATGTACTGTGTATTGAAATAATTTGACAACACCCAGATGTATGTAAGAGGATTGCGATGCAAAATATGTGCCTTTCTAACATTCCAGACGAACCAGGTCATATATGGGGGCAGAGTTGTCAGAAGAAAGAATCCAATTTGCAGTCGTCCCGTTTTCTCGCATTTTGAGACAGCAGGGTGGAATATAAAGAGTCGACCCCACATATAATATTGCTCGAGACGTCAAAATTTTCTCGCCGCCCCAAAAAACGAGAGAAGGTCAGAAACGTGACTGAAGCTTACGACATTTTTCTTCTTTTTTTGAGGGAGGAGGCGAAGTCGGATTATGAGAAACGCAGTCGAGGCAACTCCTATACACAGCGGGGCCTTTCACCAATTTCGTCAGGTATTGGAGATGTCATTCTTTGACATCCATGCTTTTCGTTGAAGGAGAGTGAAACACTGTGAAATCGATACTGCAAAGTTACTCTTACCGCCCAAAAATATTGCAATAGATATCTCCGGCTTTAAAAAATAATGATTTAGATGAAAGCGTATATCCTAAAAAAATCGACAATCTGAGTCCGAATCCCCCATATCACAAAAAGCGGATTTGAGCAGTGAGTGGGGGGGTCGCATCTGCCAATAAGCTCTTTCTCGACGGCGACTCTTTGCAAATTCATAATGAATATTTATGGGAAAGCCTGCAAAAACACACAATCCTACAATCGCTCTAATCTGCATTTAATTAGGTCCGCGCAGTTTGAAATTGATATTTTTTTTTCTGCCGCCGTTAATGCTCAAACCTGATCAAGAAAATGATATCATCTGATGGTTGCAACTCGTTGCGTAAAATGTCAGCTGCAGTTATATGAGAATGTATGTAAATAAGTTTTTTCCCCCATCTAATAGATAACCATCTTGTGCAAGTTGCCTTTCACTTCCCGGGGGCATAAACTTTGCCTCTAAAATCAGTGACCCTTTTCGGCACCGGTCGGTCCCAGCAGGTCATCGCCATATAATAAGTCCACTGAAAGTCGACAAATCCCATCGCATGTAGATAAGCACCATTTGTGAAAAGGGGAATGTGCGCGTGCATACACGGCTAATTACCCTTCGACCATGCATCTTTTTAAAAATATTTAAAGGGGGGGGGGGGGCAGATTGATGTCTCTGGAGATTTTCAAGAGATGAAAAGCGGCCGGTGAATCCCCTGGTCGACATATTTTCATAAAAGTGCGGAATTAAGTTTTTAAGCCGGACGCTAATGGAGGCTCGGGGTTTTCTGGCCCTCCCCTGTTTTTTTCCAATCCGTGGTTTTGACTCGATGAGGTTCAGGCGAAAAACCGTTTCAGAAAAAGCCCAGGGCGCGAATCAATGAGGGGGTTTGCCCCCATGTTAATCATGCCTGTATAATCACCTTTTTTCAGGGGTTGAAAAAACTCTCCGTCATCCAGCTGCTTTTGTCCCACATGTGAGCAACGCTAGTTATTTACACCTGAAAACACTAGTCCCTTAGGGCGAAACACCGAAAAATTACATTTTTACAGCAGGTGCATTGAGAGATAAAATTCATCGGAAACAATGATAGAGTCAATGCCAAAATTGTTTAAATCATATTAATCTCCTAGGAATAACAATAATTGGCTACGCTTTCATATCGGGAGACCCAGGACTTTTACATACTTTTGTAGGCTTGTATCAGCTGAAAGATAGGCATGTATCCGATGAGAAAAAGTTATGTCATGGATTATGTTGGTACAGCGTACCCCTACTCCTGCCACATTCGGTCTCCCGATATTAAAGTTCTTCCCAATAATTAATATTTACACGAATAAAATGTTAAATACAGGCTAGTATAAAAATTTATAAAGACATGTGAAACAAGCGTACAGAAAAAGGGCAATTAGTCTATTAAATGATAATAAAAATAGACGAATCCTCCATGTAAATTGTAGAGAATTTTAGACGAATATTGTCCGAATGTGAGACCTATGGTGATGACAGCAATTAAAATTTCACTATTACTACAGTATATCACTTTCTAATCAGACGACGTTTATTGACAGCAGCTTGCCAACATGTCCGCAGCACTGATCGACATGTTTTCAGCAAGAAATCACAGCTGATTATACACGCCTTTAATAATATAATGGTATATCAAACACCTTTAGACGTGCGTCGGCCCTGATCCCTTGCCAGAAACCTTGGGCGCCTCCTTTTTTAAATCAGGTCCAGCACACCATTAGATGTGACAAGGCCTAATAATCCCTCTTTGCCAAATAATAAAAAACCAGAAACCGTCCCGGGCGCGTGCATTCACTTATGTTTTTTTGTACTGCAATTATCATCCTGACCTGTCTGGTTTGTTGTCCCCTTTGGCAGCAGCTGCTGGCGGGCAACGCCAACACCTACACAGTGGTGGAGAACCTGCTGGATCCTCCCATCCTGGCCTCCAAAATTCGGTTCGTGCCCTACAGCGTCCACCCCCGCACCGTCTGCATGAGGGTCGAGCTCTTGGGATGCCCCTGGACCGGTAAGTCACTAATTAACAAGTACTGATAAATGTGTCCATCTTTTCATTCTTAGCGCCACCAGTACGACACCATTATGCCATGCACTGTACATACGTGTGATTTCCTATCATTTAGAGTTTATTATGCGCCAATTCCCGGCAAGGTGACACACCTGGGTATTCCCCCAACCGGATTTTTTTCCCGGGCGTGTCCCGGTGACCTACCAGGAATAATAGTCGAGTGTTGGACAAACCAGCAGAGGGATTTACGGCCGTCAACTCCCCGGATTGGCTGGTGACTAATGTATGGCCAACAGCTGTCCTCCAGAAATCGGCTGCATCCGCCCATGGATGGCATTTTTTTAGGCGTCGAAAAGGCCGGTGTCCATCACCGAGGCTTAGGCGTGGTCAGGCTTTCATTCTTCTTTTGGGTAATAATAAGGGCACGGAATAAAAACCCGCCTTAATTATTTCGTCCTATGCGTGATGCCTTGTCATCGAGACATCATGATTCGACTCCCAGGGCGATTTCTTGCTCTCCGAGTCTGGCGATCGCTCCAGGTTAGCCGCGACTGGAAGCATAGTTTGCAATGGGAATTTGCGTGTCAACCTGTGTTTGGAGTTTGGCAGAGCTCGAGCTTCCATCACGTTCCTAAAGGCGGTTCAAACAAACCGAACCAACTTTGGCTGGGATCCCGAGTACTTTGTCTGTCAAGGGTAGTTAAGTGGGGGAGGAGAGGGGAAAGGGAGGGAGGGAGGGGATGGGGGGGAAGAGACCAGCAATTTGCGGGCTATATCGAGTTCAAAACATGCCTTAACAGCTCCTAGGGTCGTCACACCTGGTCAAATCCACATAACACAAAAAAACACCTATTGACCTAAGTTCCGGATTCAAACGAATTTTTAGGAGACGTTTGTTGCCAAATAGCTGTGTGACATAAATCGCAATCACTGGCATTGAAAAATAGCACTCGCTATTTTTTTCTGCGAGAGTATTTAAAAAGCTACATACTGGCAAATAGCAGTGATCGCAGTTAGCTGGAAAAAAAGCGAAGTCGGCCTGCAGAAAGCACCTGGTCAGCGCCGAATTTACGATATTGAGGCAGCGTTATCGGAACACAGCTGTACCTTTTCCCTCCACGTCTGAATCGGTCCAGATACCGGCCCGTATAAACATAATATCCTCATAAAACAAGGGCGTCGTTCGAATTGGACATGTCGCTCCTTTTGTTGCGGCCCTTCCTGAAGTTCTTTTTTCCCCCTTTAAACCGCGAGTGTCTTTTGTGCATCCTTGGAGCCTCAACGGCCCGGGCTAATGAATGAAACATCGGCAACGGGTCCCCCCCATATTTACATCTAAAAAGCCGGGGGTTGAAATTGGAAAAGAGGTAAGATATGGCTAGGGAGGTGCAGGTTGGAAGACGGGGGCGGGGGATTTATGGCGGAGCCTTGGTCCTTCCGAATTCGGCCCCGAGAGAAAAGAAACGGTTGAAGCTGGTTCGAAAAAAACAACCAACGCCCACCAACCGCACTATTTTTCTCGTACATAGACAAGAATGTTCCATGGAGACATTCCTCTGAAAATTTCTATGAACCCTTTGGTAAAAAAACGCCTTATGAGAGGTGTCGTTTTCCCTTCACGTTTCCGCCATGACTGTGCTGTGTCAATATCAGCGGTGGATGTTTAGACGTGGCGGTTTCTCCCTTGGAAGCAAAGGAAGCCTGCGCGATTATGAGGTGTAAAAGGCGGCCGATATCTCAAGCCAGTCGCCTCACACCTGCTCCTTTCTATCTTTACAGCTCTTCTTTCCTTCCTTCCAAACCCCTCCAAACACACACACACGCCCCTAACTACATATTCTTTGAGTCACTATTTTGAGAACCCCGGTCGACACTCGATACACGGATATGGCCTGCACACTGTTACAAAAGGACACTATAAAATCGATCACGTCTGCAAGCTGTTACACAACATGGGGAAAAAAGCTGAAGCATTTCTCTAAGCAGATGCCGCTTACAATATTCATGAACAGCATTATAGAGACAATTTTTTTGCCAGGAACGCGACGCTTAGGCCAAAATGTTATCAGCTTTTTAGTAAAAACATAATCAAAACGCTGCAGATATTACAACACATCGAGTGATTCACAGATTCGCGTCTAAATTGAGCTGAAATCTCAGAATATCTCCGGATTTTGGCTCCTTCCAGTCACGTGGTCAGTTTTTTTCAAACCGGAACCATTCCCACGTGACACGAATCCGGAACAAAAGGAGAGAGTTCCGGAGCCAAATCTGCACAGCAGCAGTCGGTTACGAAAATGTGCTGGAATCCAATTATTCCCTGCTCGTTTGCTGCTGGGCTGCCAGAGGAAGAGAAGAGGGGGTCCAGCAAAAGACGCTGATGCCAGCCGGACATTACTCATGCAGGGAGTGGTCTCCAGTCCAGAGCAGGCCAACTCATCTGCTTTGTTGGCTTAGCTCAACACACCCAACAAGCACCGGTCCTTTCATGAATTATTCCCCTCCAAGCGAAGTCCTGAAAACTCAAAAAACGGTACAAGATTGCGAATCCCTAAACATTTTTTTTTTAGCTGCAACACATTTAGAAATGTCGCCGCGGCAGCTGCTGAGACACGCTCACCTGTAGCCAAGTGTCCTGTTCTCAGGGTCGATGCTCTCGCAGGATTTTTTTTAAGAGGACGAAACCAATGTTACCGTGAGACAGGACATAATTCGGGACCCCGGAATCTGGGGAAAACCTGCGACACTACATTTGAGGTTGAGAGACACTGGCGTTGGCGTCAAGCCAGCACGATCGGACTCAAGGTTTTGCATAGATTTTGTTGGAAAAATGAAAATTTATGGAGGAAGTCCGATGTACTATTTTCACTCTATATTCCTATAGAAAAAAAAATGTGAGCCATTTGCAAATAATTTTAAAAAAATCCCCGCTATATGTAAGACGAGGGCGTGCATATCGAATGAGCTCCGTCCCTTATTATTACAGCCCTTGCTGCACAGGGCGGGGACATAAATAACGCGAAAGTGCGCTGCAAATTCGAGCAGAGAAATTTGCGAGACCTATTAGCGCTCCCTATAATTTGAAGCCGTCCTTAGTAGTTACCGTCTCAGAGAGTCCAAGTTTGGACCCTTAGGTCGAAAAAGTCTATATCTCACTGTGGGACGAAACTTGATTGATTACGAGACTGAATCGCACGGACTTTGCGGATCTAAATTATTTGCTTCCTTTTTTTCCACCGGAAGTCTAGGAATTATATAAGAGCCAGGCCGAGTTTCGAAACACACTTTGCACCTAAGGGACCGCAATTACTCCTAACTTCGCCGTCATTAATTCCTCAGGAGGAGGCGAAGTTCGGAACTGCAAGATGAAGCAGCAGCTAGCCAAATGGCACCAGAAGTAGTTTATATGAACGTGTATAGTTTCTCACCCGTTTAATGAAAATGAAACTTATGTTGGAAATGTAGCCTTTCTGCAGACTTTCCATGTGAGTAATGCCTGCATTATTCTCACGTCAATGACAGAGTTCAGCAGGCAGGGGCGTAGAATTGAGAGAGAAAAATTTGAACAAGAAAGGCGTATTATACTCCTTTTTTTATTTACCCCAAAAAATTCTGGGCATAGAGAAAGGGGGGATCGGTATTCGATATCGCACAGAGTTTGTTTCCGTTGAAAACCAAAGTTGGAAATCCAAACCCTGAAGCAGTTTCAAGCCCCCCC